>CAJHQQ010001764.1:0-83431 GCA_905132885.1 Moricandia moricandioides
AATGTGCAAGACAAATACATGTTCAAATCATGAATCAAGATATCTTTTCCAAGAACAAGTAGCACACCTTTCAGCCTGTCACGATGCACATCAAAATAAACATTACAGACCAGAATTTTATCAAGATATGCAACAATAGTATTCATTCCCAAGACGGGCATATCCTGCTCAACATCTGAACACAAGCTTAATTTCAGACTGAGAATTAACTATCAAAGACTCAAGATGTTTTTCAAAGAAAGTGTTGTAAACCACAATATCATCAAGGCTCAAAACAACACAATTATCTCGAAATGATCTCAGAAAATGCCAAGTATTATCAGTTTGAAAACACACAAGATTCAGGCTGCAAAACAAAATCACAAGAATCAAGATCACAAAAATCATTTTCAGTTCTAAGTGATTCATGTTCCAGCAATTTCTTAACCAAAATTTTCTTCAAGGCACAAGAGGATGCAAATAATCATCAGTGATCAATGCATGTCTAGAAGAACTCAGATCAAAACTATTTTCTTTGGAAACCAGCGAATCAAAAGATTTTCTAACACAAAAGTCAGTTTGTTTCAAATCAATCTCAAGAGACTTTTCAAAATGATCAAAGCCTTTGCTATTCTTCAAGAACTGCTCAAAGGTCAAAATAATTCCAGAGTTTATGCCTTTATCATTTTGAAAACGTTTATGATCAAGAAGTTCATCAGGTTTTAAGAATTGAAAAGAATTAATCATGTTATCAAAAACAGAATTTGAAACACAAAATTCTTTCATCTTTTCAAGACCAAACGAGTTATATCATGAGTACTGATCTTGACAAGCATATCAGGCAGAGAATTAATCAAACCAGGTTTCTCACAGTGCTTGTGAAGATCAGGAGGCAAAGGGGCAGGAGATGAAGGAGCAGTAGTTGTGTCGGGGTCAAAGCAAAGATGATTCTCCATAGCAATGGATGTGATGCTTGTTGCTTCTTCATCAAAGACTGGATCAGGTTCGTCCTCCACATCAAAGATAGGATCTGGACCATCATCCAAAGATATCCAAGTGCCAATACATGGGCATTGATGTGGATAGTCCAGTGGCTCTTCCTCAAAAACCTGTGGAGACAAAACAAGACTACTCGGAAGCTCCGGTTGCAAAACAGTTAGTTCTACATTAGCTTGCTCATTCTCAAACACAAACTCAGGTTCAAGAGAAGAAAGATCACATTTATCCTCACAAGTGATCAAGCTTTCAATTAGCTCTTCCTCATATTCATCAAAGGTAGGTAAAGAATCTGAAAAAAATTAAACTCTTCAAAATTGTTTCAGATTTACCTATGGCTTTCTTGCTGATAAACAAGGATGGCTCAGCTACTGGAGCACGTGTGGAAGTGCTCTTCTTTTGACTCTTGTTGACGTCGTTGAGGGCTTTGTCCACTTCCTTCACAAAGGTTTCACAAAATTGTTGGACATCAAACTGAAAAGGTTGCCTCTTTGAATCAGCCACATCTCTGGTTGTTTTCCTCCTTATAGGTGGCTGCTCCTGCACACTAACAAACTCATCAAAATAATTCAAGGGATATTTAAAAGGAGTTTGAGAGTTAGAATTTCGTTGGGGCTTCTCCTTGTTACTCTCCTTGAGAAGACCAAACATCATAACCTGAAAATCTCAACACCAAAAGTTAGGAAATAAATCCTCACACTCTCAATGTGTTTATCCTCACCCACACACGTGTTTCACTCTGGTTTTTAAGGTAATCACTCAAGTTTCTTCTCAAAGTTCTAAGAAAGACAATCCAAGTTTCCAATGGGTTTCCCAAACAAACAAACAATGAGATTAGATAGAAAGATAAGAAAATTTGGATCTGGAATCTGCTTTAACCTCCTCAAAGGCCGGATTTCTCCTCGACCAGCAGGCTTTCTCTTCCACCACCAAACCACATATCAAATTTTTCGAAATCTTTGAAACTCTTTTTTTCGATCTTTTCTTTTCTTTTTCTTTTCTTTTTTTTTATTTATTTTTATATAGTGGATGGTAATGAGGGGTCCAGATTCAAGATAGGAAGAAGAAGAAGTGTTTGAAGAAATTTAAATGGAAATGAGAAGATGAAAAGATAGTACCGGTTGAGTGGCTCTGATACCACTTGATACGTCCTAGATTTGGACAGGATCACTCAAACGGACTGAAATGGATATGAACTCCAAAAGGAGAACTGGATGGGATGAATGGTGACACAAAGGGTTGCGGAAGGCCCAATGATACTACCAGACTTCAATCGTTGCCGGATGTGACGCACCGGTCCAACAAAAGAAGGATCGAAACTTGGAGATAACCTCACCAAGAAAGTAAGAAATGTTCTAAGCAAAGAACAAAGAGATAAACTCATAAAAAGGAGAAAAAAAATCTGATTTATTTCGTGGCTTGTGATTACATATTTATACTACTTGTGGTCAAAGAAAGACTAAGAGTTTTTGTGGAAAACTAGAAACTTAGAAAACACAAACAAAGACTAAGACTTTTGACTAGAAATAAGTATGTTGTTGAATGCCTCTTGATATAACCACACTCATGACTTTGAAAGGTGAAGAATCTTCTCCTGATATGGGCCAAGACATGTCCACTTCAGGACTGGTCGAAATCCATCTTTTGCCTTAGCCAAAATTTGATCGGTTTCTCCATTTGGCCCAAACAAGTCTATTTTTGAATCTTTTTGAAAACCATCAAGCCAAAGGATTTCTTGGACATTTAGAACATGAATAATAACCTTTGGAATTATTGAATTGGTCGTTGGTTCATCAGAAATAAGGTTAGCTAATTCCAGCTTCTTGGGTAGTCGAACCAGCTCGGAAGATCGATTTAGCTCGCTCAGCTCGTCCAAGTGAGTGGCAATCCAGCTCAGCTCTCCTAGAATAATGTCAATCCAACTCACTTGAGTATTAAGCTCATCCAATATAGTGTCCATTAGCTCATCCAGCTCTAAGGCAGTGTCGGTCCAGCTCACCTGAATGCGCACATGTTTGAATTCGCGAGAACTGAAGATCACCTGGTTCGTAAATGGCATAACTTCCACATATGAACTCCGTTTGATCTAATTCTTCTTCAAGGAGCTCTATAATTGAGTTGAGAACATTCTACAAGTAATTTCATGCGTAGAAGCCTCGTGATTTGGAAGATATGAGTCAAACAATGAACATATATCATTACTGCTTTCCATGATATTTTTAAGGTTAATTGACTGTTGCTTCCACTTAGGGTCTGACTGGTGTAACCGCAGCGGTTGCGTTTGCGACTACGGGTGTTTGCGGATGCGGGCGGTTGCGGTTTTATGTGTTATTAAGAGATTTGGACGACTGGTAAAGCGGTTAAAAATTGTTGCGTTTGCGGGATATTTATGACTGGTTAACTACTAAATGCAGCAGTGGTTAGATAATAAATTAACAATATTTATATTTTATATAATTATAATAATATTAAAAATTATATTATTATACTAAATATAAAAATTATATTTATAAAATTATACTATTAAATTATTTTAAAATTATCGAAATATTTTTCTTCGAAGTTTTATAATATAAATTACAATATAATGTATACATTTTGGTATTTTATTATTTAATTTAAAATTTTAATTGATTATTTTTATTTTTTATTATATAGTTTTTTTGAAAAAAAAATATTTACCCTCCCGCAACCGCAAACGCTAGCTGGAACCAGCTTTTGAATTTTAAAGGTTTATAGCGGTTTGAAGCGATTTGAAGCGATTTATTGTGTTTTGTATGATTGTTACAAAACGCCAACAACCGCTACAAACCGCAAAAGCTGCGTTTGCGGGTGGTAGTGGGAAAACCAGTCAACCCCTAGTAAATCCTTCCTTTCCCAAGTTAGCTTCTGGCACAATCATGGTCTGGTCAGCATGATCTGATGGTAAAACCTCGGTTGAGTCGAGATGGTCGACAAGATCACCATCTTGAGCCGTGTCCATGATCCAAGCAGGTCGATGCTCGAACCGGGGCGCATCATTCCCTCCCTCTTCAAAAGGATTTGACTTCAAATCCATTTTACCTGAAACAAAAGAAAATGAATCAGACAAAAAGAATTTTGAAAACAAGTAAAATTCAATGAAGGATAAATTTGGAGAGAAACTTCCTTGGAGTTTTGAATTTATTTCCCTCAAGTATTTCCAGTTCCATGTTCCAAGAACACAAGTGTGATGTCGTTCTCCTCTGCTTGCTTCCATCTTAAACTGATCCTTTATATCCTGCACTTTCAAAACAACTAGAGAAACCACATCAAATCTGCGAAAGAAATAATCAAAGGGTTTATCTATCCTTAAGACATCAAAAACAGGATCCAAGCTCTTAGGATAATCATCAAGCATGTGGGCAATCATCAAGAAAGTAAACTGATCACCAAAAATTGGTTTATCAAGTTCAAAATTTGGCCAAGGTGTCAAACTGATAGGAAAAGCAAGAGACAATGCCAAATTTATAAGATTTTCTTCATGAATGAAATCAAATGATCTTTTGGCCTAAGCAATTTTGGTTCATGCTTGTTCCTACACCAAATCTCTTTCAAAGCACAACTCAATGAAAAAAATTCATGAAAAGGTTTGAGCAAAACGTTTTTCAACCAAGTAAGAATATGTTTTCTTCTTGAAATTCTCGGTTTGAAAACACTTTCATGAAGAGTAGAGACAATCAACTCATGATCCTTACAGTGCTTCTGGTTTAGACAGGAGAATGACTGAGTAAACACCTTTTGTTCATGGAGGATCGGTTTTGGCTTAGGACGCTTCTTTCTTGGGCCTGAATCTCCTTTAGAAATCTGGTACTCGCGGATAGACGAACTGAAGAACCTCTGATTTGGAAAATTCATAAATTCTTCATCCGTGAATCTTTTCATGCGATTCCAGGCCTCAGTAAATCCTTGTTGAGTTGGCTTTCCAAGAAAATTGAATTCAAGACATAAGACCTTCTGGTGGCCGAGATATTCTTCTTGGAGTGAACCTCTATCGCTGGCATCTCCAAGGTAGCCGGTTTCAACAAAGCTTCTCCAAAACTCATGTTGGGCACGGTCAATGCTTTCATTCCTGATAGGATAAACCTGTCTTTCCTGGATACTCAAAACAAACACTAAAAGACCAGGATCAAATGTGCAAGACAAATACATGTTCAAATCATGAATCAAGATATCTTTTCCAAGAACAAGTAGCACACATTTCAGCCTGTCACGATGCACATCAAAATAAACATTACAGACCAGAATTTTATCAAGATATGCAACAATAGTATTCATTCCAAAGACGGGCATATCCTGCTCAACATCTGAACACACAAGCTTAATTTCAGATTGAGAATTAACTATCAAAGACTCAAGATGTTTTTCAAAGAAAGTGTTGTAAACCACAATATCATCAAGGCTCAAAACAACACAATTATCTCGAAATGATCTCAGAAAATGCCAAGTATTATCAGTTTGAAAACACACAAGATCAGGCTGCAAAACAAAATCACAAGAATCAAGATCACAAAAATCATTTTCAGTTCTAAGTGATTCATGTTCCAGCAACTTCTTAACCAAAATTTTCTTCAAGGCACAAGAGGATGCAAATAAATCATCAGTGATCAATGCATGTCTAGAAGAACTCAGATCAAAACTATTTTCTTTGGAAACCAGCGAATCAAAAGATTTTCTAACACAAAAGTCAATTTGTTTCAAATCAATCTCAAGAGACTTTTCAAAATGATCAAAGCCTTTGCTATTCTTCAAGAACTGCTCAAAGGTCAAAATAATTCCAGAGTTTATGCCTTTATCATTTTGAAAACGTTTATGATCAAGAAGTTCATCAGGTTTTAAGATTTGAAAAGAATTAATCATGTTATCAAAAACAGAATTTGAAACACAAAATTCTTTCATCTTTTCAAGACCAAACGAGTTATATCATGAGTACTGATCTTGACAAGCATATCAGGCAGAGAATTAATCAAACCAGGTTTCTCACAGTGCTTGTGAAGATCAGGAGGCAAAGGGGCAGGAGATGAAGGAGCAGTAGTTATGTCGGGGTCAAAGCAAAGATGATTCTCCATAGCAATGGATGTGATGTTTGTTGCTTCTTCATCAAAGACTGGATCAGGTTCATCCTCCACATCAAAGATAGGATCTGGACCATCATCCAAAGATATCCAAGTGCCAATACATGGGCATTGATGTGGATAGTCCAGTGGCTCTTCCTCAAAAACCTGTGGCGACAAAACAAGACTACTCGGAAGCTCCGGTTGCAAAACAGTTAGTTCTACATTAGCTTGCTCATTCTCAAACACAAACTCAGGTTCAAGAGAAGAAAGATCACATTTATCCTCACAAGTGATCAAGCTTTCAATTAGATCTTCCTCATATTCATCAAAGGTAGGTAAAGAATCTGAAAAAAATTTAAACTCTTCAAAATTGTTTACAGATTTACCTATGGCTTTCTTGCTGATAAACAAGGATGGCTCAGCTACTGGAGCACGTGTGGAAGTGCTCTTCTTTTGACTCTTGTTGACGTCGTTGAGGGCTTTGTCCACTTCCTTCACAAAGGTTTCACAAAATTGTTGGACATCAAACTGAAAAGGTTGCCTCTTTGAATCAGCCACATCTCTGGTTGTTTTTCTCCTTATAGATGGCTGCTCCTGCACACTAACAAACTCATCAAAATAATTCAAGGGATATTTAAAAGGAGTTTGAGAGTTAGAATTTCGTTGGGGCTTCTCCTTGTTACTCTCCTTGAGAAGACCAAACATCATAACCTGAAAATCTCAACACCAAAAGTTAGGAAATAAATCCTCACACTCTCAATGTGTTTATCCTCACCCACACACGTGTTTCACTCTGGTTTTTAAGGTAATCACTCAAGTTTCTTCTCAAAGTTCTAAGAAAGACAATCCAAGTTTCCAATGGGTTTCCCAAACAAACAAACAATGAGATTAGATAGAAAGATAAGAAAATTTGGATCTGGAATATGCTTTAACCTCCTCAAAGGCCGGATTTCTCCTCGGCCAGCAGGCTTTCTCTTCCACCACCAAACCACATATCAAAATTTTCGAAATCTTTGAAACTCTTTTTTTCGATCTTTTCTTTTCTTTTTCTTTTTTTTTTTATTTATTTTTATATAGTGGATGGTAATGAGGGGCCCAGATTCAAGATAGAAAGAAGAAGAAGTGTTTGAAGAAATTTAAATGGAAGATGAGAAGATGAAAAGATAGTACCGGTTGAGTGGCTCTGATACCACTTGATACGTCCTAGATTCGGACAGGATCACTCAAACGGACTGAAATGGATATGAACTCCAAAAGGAGAACTGGATGGGATGAATGGTGACACAAAGGGTTGCGGAAGGCCCAATGATACTACCAGACTTCAATCGTTGCCGGATGTGACGCACCGGTCCAACAAAAGAAGGATCGAAACTTGGAGATAACCTCACCAAGAAATTAAGAAATGTTCTAAGCAAAGAACAAAGAGATAAACTCATAAAAAGGGAAAAAAAATCTGATTTATTTCGTGGCTTGTGATTACATATTTATACTACTTGTGGTCAAAGAAAGACTAAGAGTTTTTGTGGAAAACTAGAAACTTAGAAAACACAAACAAAGACTAAGACTTTTGACTAGAAATAAGTATGTTGTTGAATGCCTCTTGATATAGCCACGCTCATGACTTTGAAAGGTGAAGAATATGCTCCTAATATGGGCCAAGACATGTCCACTTGAGTCCTGGTCGAAATCCATCTTTTGCCTTAGCCAAAATTTGATCGGTTTCTCCATTTGGCCCAAACAAGTCTATTTTTGAATCTTTTTGAAAACCATCAAGCCAAAGGGTTTCTTGGAAATTTAGAACATGAATAATCACCTTTTAATTATTGAATTGTTCGTTGGTTCATCAGAAATAAGGTTAGCTAATTCCAGCTTCTTGGGTGGTCGAACCAGCTCGGAAGATCGATCTAGCTCGCTCAGCTCGTCCAAGTGAGTGGCAATCCAGCTCAGCTCTCCTAGAATAATGTCAATCCAAATCACTTGAGTATTAAGCTCATCCAATATAGTGTCCATTAGCTCATCCAGCTCTAAGGCAGTGTCGGTCCAGCTCACCTGAATGCGCACATGTCTGAATTCGCGAGAACTGAGGATCACCTGGTTTGTAAATGGCATAACTCCCACATATGAACTCCGTTTGATCTGATTCTTCTTCAAGAAGCTCCATAATTGAGTTGAGAACATTCTCCAAGTTATTTCATGCGTAGAAGCCTCGTGATTTGGAAGATATGAATCAAACAATGAACATATATCATTACTGCTTTCCATGATATCTTTAAGGTTAATTGACCGTTGCTTCCACTTAGTAATCCTTCCTTTCCCAAGTTAGCTTCTGGCTCAATCATGGTATGGTCAGCATGATCTGATGGTAAAACCTCGGTTGAGTCGAGCTGGTCGACAAGATCACCATCTTGAGCCGTGTCCATGATCCAAGCTGGTCGGTGCTCGAACCGGGCGCATCAGGTTATATCGGTTCGGATATATCCGAAGTAAAAAACAAAATTTTAAACAAAACGTAAAGATAAATACTTAAATTGAACAGAAATTAATCCTACACATAAAAGAATTGATAAAAATAAATAAAATAAAATGTTAAATCAATCATGAAAACAAACATCATTTGTAAACAATATGCATTACTTTATAGTATAGAGTAGACTTGTTATTTTAACGAGCAAATTATAAAGTAATTATTTATAACTAGTTAGATATTTAAGGTATTTATTTATATTTTAATATTTATTGTATACATCATATTAAGATAAAGATTAAACTGAATATTTAAAATAATTATATATATTTAAAATATTTATACTTACTATTAATTTTAGATATTTCGGGTTACCTGTTCGGGTTTGGTTAATAACACTTCGGGTTCGGATATTTTTTATACCATCCTACAGGACCCATTCGGGTATTTTTACATTTCGGGTCGGATAACGGGTCGGGTTTTTCGGTTCGGGTTTGGTTCGGATTTTGGATTTCGGATTTTATGTCCAGGCCTAAATGGGCGCTTGATACCAAAATCATCCTAACGTCTAATGGACTCGGTGAAAGTATAATAGATGACAATAATGTCAATGATAATGATAGATACCGAGCCATACTAATAATAAGACATCACTTGGCCGAGAGTCTCAAGGATCAGTACTTGACAGTCGAAAATCCTATCGAACTCTGGACAAAGCTAAAAAGCAGATATGATCACCAAAGATGGGTGATCTTACCCAGAGCTCGTTATGATTGGACACACCTCAGAATCCAAGACTATAAGTCTGTGGATGAGTATAATTCCGCACTGTTTAAAATCGTTTCAAAATTGAAACTGTGTGGGGAAACGATTATGGATAAGGATATGCTTGAGAAAACCTTTTCCACGTTCCACACATGCAATGTGTTGCTCCAACAACAGTATAGAGAAAATGGCTTCACCACTTATGCTGATCTTATTTCTTGTTTGCTTCTTGCTGAGCAGAACAATGAATTGCTAATGAGAAATAGTGAAATGAGACCTCCAGGATCCACACCATTACCTGAGGCACATGCAGCCACTAATGCTGATAAAGAGGCAAACCACGTCCATACTAATAGCCAACACGGTCGAGGCCGTGGAAAATGGCAAGGACGTGGCCGCGGTCGAGGTTCTTATGATTGCGGTCGAGGAAGCCCATACGGTCGAGACAATGGCCAAGATAGAGTCCAGAATAACTCGTATGGTCGAGAAAATGGACGAGGCCGAGGGAATCATTTCAAACCCTCACAGCCGACCAAATCATCTTGCCATAGGTGTGGAATGAGTAGTCAGTGGGCAAAGACTTGCAGGACTCCCAAACATTTATGTGATCTATATCAAGAAAGTTTGAAGGTAAAGAATCCTGAAGCCCACATGATAGTCCAAGATGATGAAAACGATTTTGATTATGATAAGGATGATTTACTAGAATATGAGACTTCTGATTGTCTCAAAGATGATAAATAAATCCTTGATTGTTTTATTAAAACTTGTTTTGGTGTTTGACATTTATATGATTCATTTCTATAATGTCATTTCCATGATTGTCATTTCTGTGTTATTGATTGATAAATGACAATAAAAGGATAGTCAATCTAATATAGACCACGTCTAAAGGCATTGCCTAAAGGGGCACAAATTTATTCACCCAAATAAAAGACCCATTGAGTTATAAATACTTAAGCATAGATGGTTTCCACATTGAACCAATGGGAAAAGGAAACAAAAGTTCCTTTCAGATTATAAGAAAATTGCCTAAAGCCTTATAAGAAAAGTGGTCAAAGATTATACTTATATACTCTGATCTAGACTATGCTAAAGATCAGTATGATAAAGGAAAAAGTCATGGTATCATGAATACCCATGAAATTATACACTTTATGGCATGACTGGATTAGCCATCCAAGTCCAAACTTGATGCAAAGAAATATACTACAAAAGGCACAAAGAGTTATCCCATAAAATTTCACGTTGTGTAACATGTGCACAAGGGAAACTCATTAGGCTCTATTGTCTCAAGCACCACGTGATTATAGTATGTCCATGAGGGGGAGTGAGGACAAACCGTGATCCATGAACATACAACAATCACGTGTGACAAGGTCCATGACCATGGTAAAACTTGGCCGAATTCTTTCAAATACAAAGGCCACTACCTAATGCTTGAGGACACATGAATTTACATGTTTAAGATTAATATGCATCAGGCCATATAAGTGAGCATAGATATTCTCATCTCAAATTAAGGGTCATAAACCAGACATATACATAAACCATCTTAAGAGAATCTGAATATACCACCACATACATATGTGCCACTTAAGATGGAACCTCAGAAGAGGATTGAGAATGAGAATATATCTTTCTCCCACGTGATTTTAAAATGTCTTGAGCCAAACATGGGTGATCTAATAAGTGGCCAAGAACACAGATTACATTGACCTCAGTAATCTGATCATCCAACATTAAAAGAGAGAAAGTTATAAGCTGGTAAAGAGAAAAAGAGAATGGTATTAACCATCACTGTCTTGGCAAGATCCTCGGACTAAAAATGATATAAAAGCTAGCAGAACTAGATGCAAACACATTGACCCGAAAAGTCATACCAGCTTGCTCCAAACAATTTTTTTGTCCCAGAAGAGACACGATCAAGTTGCTACAGAGTTTATATAAAGATAGACCAATATGTTCCATAAGATAAAGGAACCACGGAAGGAAAGATAAAGGTGCATAAAATGATAAATTCCCGAGGTCATAAAGGAAACCATTCCAGACATAGAAAATGGTCGACCAAATATAAGATACCATACAATGGACTTTGGGACGCCAAACTCCATGGTACTTAAGGTGATTTGGGACGCCAAACACCATTATATTAAAGGTCATAAGATTGCAATCAACTATGTTATGTCTGGAATACAATGGAACGCAAAAAGGGTATCGATACCAATGATATATAAGAAAACGCAAACAAGGTAGCACTTGAATATAAGATATAAAGCGAGGATCATGAACCCACGTGTGACTACTCATAAATCGTACATAAAACGTGGGGTTTAACTGAGATTTAAAGAATCTATAGAAAAGATGGACGTATTGGCCATATAACGTCATCTGATAAACCAGTGGATAAATGGGTCTTGTGAGATAAAAGAAATCGTGAGATATAGGATATGACCATATGATCTAAGGTATTCATATTCCTACTTAAAAGCATTTAAAAATGGCTTGATTACACAAGGATACTCACAGAGACCAAGGAACAAATTATAAAATGATATAAGATTTGTGGTGGATGCTACTACAATTAGAAAATGATAATGTCTTGATACATATGTAGTAAGAAATATATTAATCACTTGATAAGAATGGGAAAAGAAATTCTCAAAGAACAGCTTTGTTCCTTAGTTGTTCATGAACTGATGCAATGCAGCTGCATGTAATATAATCAGTGAAAGAGTTCTATAAGAACAATCAAAATCAGTTCATGAATTATTATGAAATGAAATTCCTTGTGTTTGTAGTAAACCAACTTAAAGAAAAGTTGATTGGTTTCAAAACGATATAAGTTATTGATTGATTATGATCATAATATTTGGGTCGTACTATATGGTTGGTATATAATTCAGTATATAATATAAGATGGTCGAGGAAAATGTGAATCCCACCATGCCGACCATAACGGCCATAATGGCCATGGTCGAGAGAAATGGCATGAGAATAGTCGACCAAATGGTTGATCATACGGCCGCGGCAATAACAGTCTTATCCGAGTTCCCTAAAGCCAAGTTGATTACGGCTAAGGAAACTAAACATGGCTGACCATACGGCCATGAGCATGCACTCGGATAAAAGCCTATACGACCAAAGAGTTATGGTCGAGGCACGGTCGATAAAATGGCTAGACCATAATGGTCGATATAATTATGAACGGCCATACAACCATACAAAACCATAATGGTCAAGAAAGAAGTAATTATAGCCGTGGTTAAGTAAGAGGTCGTGGTGTATACTCTGAACCAAAAGACCCGACCACGAATGCTAAAATTCGTTGGCCATAGGTGCCATATAGACAACCATTGTTTCAAATGGATGACCAGATCTATATCTAATGGATATACTAATCATAACCATGATCCATCAGCATGCATATCAGTATGCTTAATTTAAAATATAGCTGATGATGAAGAAAGGTAAAGAAAGGTTCTAAGGAACTAATGGTAATCATTATATATACTTTGTTATTTACAAGAAACGAAAGATTTAAGTTTGCTTTTTATACTAACCAAACTAACCAACCCAAAGAGGGGTTAATTGGTTTTTTTGCTAATACAGGTTATCAGGTTTTATATTTGTTCCATATAAAGGAAAATCACAAACATGTTATGTACTTACATGAAGGCATTACAATCTCTTGAAAGCCCATGATGTAGGCAATGACAACAATATAATTCGACCACTTGAAAATATTGGTAATACATGGAGCAAAAAAACAATGATAACAACATCATCAACCATCCGGGAATATTGGCACACATGAATCAGAGTGCTACGGTCGATGATGATTCAACAAAGATGGTCGATGGAGAATCAAACGATGGAGAGAAGGTTCGACCATTATTCATAAAGATGATACATAGTTCAACTGAAGGATGGAACAATCCGTGACTGGTCATGAAAGGTAACACACGTGAAGATGATTTGTCAAAAACCATAGACCAGCATGTCCGACCATATTGAAGAGAAGACGATAACAAAGAAGTTCAAAGAAGTACAAGTACGGTCAAGTGATAAGCTCAGACGATTTATTCATCAAATTTCTATGAACCTCTACATTCAGAAGATGGTACACAAGATAGAAATGAGGAGATTGAAAGATTTATAGTGGTGCATTCATCAGGGAGAGTAATACGGTTGTACTCTTTTTCCTAACTATGGTTTTATCCCAAAAGGGTTTTACAGGTTAAGTTTTAACGAGACAACATACCAAATGTATTATGAGCTCTATATGGTTATAACATCCAAGGGGTGAGTTTTATGAACCAATTGATGTGGATGCAATAACTATTGGATTAGACTAGACCGGATCCGACCATGGATAAGATCGGTCCGATCAGAAAGAAATCTCACCCGACCAAAAGGAATATACCATCGGCCAATATGGATAAGGATCGACCAAGACTTTTCCTTTTCCTTGTGGGATCATGTTTTCATTTTCCATGTCTATCTAGGATTGTTGTCTTTCCATTTATCTAATGACGGTCTATTGTAACTCCCTATTTATAAAGGACACCTTCAATGATATGAATAATACAGACAAATTCCATTATTCTTTTCTTACCATTATAATCTTTCATTTGATTGATTAATAAGACATGTTTCAAATAACCACTATCGAGTTCGTGCATATATTAAGTACCTACCAAACTCGGATTAAATAGAAATGTATCAAAATTTCTCTGGATTTAGAATGGATATATAAGTTATAAACGAAATCGTACTGTCTACACTCTAATTAATTGCATCGAAATCAGATCCTCATAGGTCAACCCACGAGGGTGATCATTATAGAGATCATGAAAGATCTTTGTTTTCGTATATTTAATAGTGTTTTAGAAAAACAGGGAGAAGCGAATATAATGGTTTCTGTTCAACGAAGCTTCCTCGATTATTAAAAAAAAACATTTAGATCAATGACAATTAAATAATACTTTTATTTTCATATTTCTTTCCTGTACTTTTTAATCAAGATAGTTAGTACATATTTTCTCCAACGGTTGATAATTAATTATGTCACTACCATGTTCCTGTTGTAATTATTTAGAAATTCATACCTATGCCACTTCTATCTTCTTGTTATATAATATAGACTTTCCCTCACTTTTCAGTCTGCCATCTAGATAAATAGTATTGTCACAAACTGCCACATGTTATTAGTAAAAAAGAGGTTGCGCCCTCATGCCATCTTTAATCCGGGTCTCTTAAGATGAAGTTCTTAATTTTTTTGTCTTCTTTTTAATTTTTTTTTTTAACATTTTTCCGGATAAGAGACGTCTCTTATGTCTCCTATTTAAGAGACGGTTCTTAAGTTTTCTTAGTTAAAATTAAGAAACGGTCTCTTAAAAAATAAGAACCCCTTATTAAGAGACGTGCATTAATCCTGTCCTCATAAACCAAACTTTCGAGGATCAACACGTCATCACCTATGTAATTTGGGGTTCCAACGATTTTGTTTGCATATTTTTAGTGGGTTTTTCTGCAGGCCTAACAATCACAAAGCTATTTTATATTAGACTTGGATCACTAAACCTAAAATATATGTGAGCCCACTAATGTTTAATAGACCAAATCACTTCACTTTCTTCAGTTTCTCGATGAAGCCGACTCACATTGTCGATCGATGTTCCATCGTCTTGCTCCGATGACGCCAAGTCATAACCATCATTAGTTGCACTCAAGAATACTCATTTATGCTAGCTTTAACACCACCAACCCACGTTTCCCAGTATCCCTCATTCAATGGTCCCTTTCCTTCCTCGATGACGAAACCAGACCTGTAAATAAGGGTTCTTGATCTGTAAAATTCACCAACACTGATAAGAATCCTTAGAAACCCTCACCCAAAGAATTGTTGTAAATGCAGATGAGACTACAAAAACAAGTACAAAAACTAAAGACACATCAAATTTGTTAACATGGTTTGTTTCCTACATCCCTAGGACCTAGTCTAGATTTCATTGACATAGAACAATAAAGCAACCTACAATTGCTATATAGTATAACACACACTTGTGCCTACCACTAATTTCTAGATAGATACCTATGAATATTAGGAATCAAGCACGCATACATAAATCCCCATCCAACGCACCAGATCTCACTGTCTTCAAACAGCTGCAATCTTCATTTTTTTATTATTATTTGAGATCTGCTTTCTCATAATTTTTAGATAGATACCTATGAAGATTATCGGCGAAGACAAGATTTCGTACCAAGTCGACGGCGATGGATTCGACAACTGATTCCGGAGCACGACAGCGATGAGCTCGCCAGCGATGAGCGACGTGCTATGGCTTTCGGTCCAAGTCAAATTTTATTTCAAATTTAGTATTTTTTAATATAAAGCCACTGGAAAGAAAACCTATATTTGTGACTTTGGGTTTTAGGTGCTAGATTGGGAACATAAACTTGGTTTATGGTCATTTTGACCATTTTCTCTATATTCAAGCGCTGCTAATTCCAAAGTTATTGATGTATATAGTGAAATTCTCATTAAAAAAACTGATCAAAACTATAATACAGAAGAAAGATTCGGCCATGCCCCAATATTTGCTTTATGAAAAAAATTCTATTGTGATTTGAGTAATTTTATATTTAACCAAAATTCTGTAAAAGTATTTAACTAGAAATATTAGTGTAAAGTAATTATATATTTCAAATTTTAAAATACCTTATGATGTGCGATTGAGCACATTCCATAAAAATCTATGAATTATTTATTTTTCAAAAAAAATTATTGGGCCGTTATCTTTATTAAGTTGGACTCTTAGCTTTATTAAGTTTTGTGGCATGTTATCCTTAGTGTATTATGTAGCCTTTGGGAAAGGCTATCAAACAATCTGTCTTTTTCTCTCTCTATGTCCTTCCTTCTTCCACACGATTCTTCTCTTCTTCCATCTTTGTCACAAACCGTTAAGCATATCAACAATATGGTTCCTCCAAAAAGCTTAAGCAAGTCAGAAGAGAAAGAAACCCTAAACCCTAGAAACGTGTACCACATCGGAGTGTGAAAATCACTTAGAGAACATACACAAAGGAGCTGAAACGATACTTTATTCAATGAAAAGCACTGGCTTTATATAGCCTTACAGAAACAACTGAAACAGCTAAATTGCAGGAACTAACTCGACTAACTTATCTCAACGAGACTTCCGAAAGACTCGGACTTATTTGACTAAGAAACAATTAGACAAAGACTTATTCAATTACCAAATTTCCTAACAATCCCTCTCTTAAGCTAAATCGTACTGATCTTAGCTTACTCTAGAAGCCTCAACAACACCAAGCATTCCACGGAGCTTCTCAAACTATGCCAACTTCAATGGTTTTGTAAGGATGTCTGCTACCTGATTCTCTGTTGAACAATGACTCAGTCGAACAACTCCACCATTCACCAAATCCCTGAGATAATGAAATCTCACCTCAATGTGCTTACTCTTCCCATGGAACACCGGATGTTTTGATAGTTGTATAGCAGAGCTATTGTCACACATGATTACTGTCTCTGTCTTCTCTCCAAACCCAATCATTTCTAGCACTCTCCTGAGCCAAACACACTGATATGCACAAGATGCTGCAGAAATATATTCTGCTTCAGTTGTAGAGAGAGCAACGACTGATTGCTTCTTTGACGCCCATGAGATAGCACCTGACGCCATCATGAATACAAAACCAGAAGTACTCCTTCGATCATCTAAATCACCAGCATATTCATTGTCTGTATAAGCCATCATCTTCAAGTTGCTTTCACCTCTTTTATAAAACACACCAAATTCTGTTGTACCTCGTATGTACCTTAAGATTCTCTTTGCTGCAAGCCAATGAGACTCTCGAGGACTCGCCATGAACCTGCTGATCAAGCACACTCCATACATCAAATCTGGTCTAGTCACTGTGAGGTACATAAGACTGCCCACCACTTGCTTGAACAAAGTTTCATCAACTCTAGCTCCACCTTCATCTTTTTGTAGCCTCGTTCCTGGTACAATTGGATTCTTCACAGAGTTGCTTTCAGCCATACCAAACCTTTCTAGAACCTCTTTCGCATATCTTATTTGACAAATAAAAATCCCATCACTGCACTACTTCACCTCTACTCCAAGGAAGTGCTTCATCTTTCCCAAATCTTACATCTCAAACTCGAGCATCGTTGATTTTTTAAACTCATCACACATGTTTCTGTCATTCCCTGTGAAGATTAAATCATCAACATAAAGACTGACGATTATGAGTTTACCTTCTCTTGACTTTGTGAACAAAGTATGCTCACTTGGACATCTTTCAAACTGTTCTCTCACAAAGTAAGCTTCAATCCTGCTGTACCAAGCTCTTGGAGCTTGTTTAAGGCTATACAATGCCTTCTTCAGCTTATAGACTTTCTCTTCTTCTCCTTTCCTTATGTATCCTTTAGGCTGCTTGACATACACATCTTCTTTAAGTTCTCCATAGAGAAAAACACTCTTTACATCAAGTTGAAATACCTCCCAGCCTGATTGCGCTGCCATTGCAAGAATGGTTTGAATGGTGTCAAGCCTTGCTACTGGGGCAAATACTTCAGTGTAGTCTATGCTATAGCTTTGTGCATACCCTTTAGCTACAAGGCGTGCCTTGTATTTCTCAAATTCCCCATCTTCATTCAGCTTGGTTTTGTATACCCACTTAACTCCAATTGCCTTGACACCATTTGGTAGAGTAGTGAGTTCCCACGTTTGATTCTTCTCAATTGAATCAATCTCACTCTTCACTGCTTCTCTCCAGAGTTTTCAGTTTCATCGCTTCTTCAAACATTATTGGGTCGTTGTCTGCTACCATCAACATCATCATTAGCGCATGCATAGAACCATCTTCTTCATCATTAGCATCTCCTATCTAATAATCCACCATCCATCTTGGTTCTCTCTTTTCACGCATACTCCTCCCTTGAATCTGATTCCCATCATTATCAGTAGAATCGGATTCACTCGTACCTCCACTTGGGTCTGGAGATTTATTGTTGTTCACACCAGCATCTTGACCGTCCGCAATTGTCGTTTCCTCATCTTGTTCATTTTTCTCATCTTCCCACTCCAATACATCTTTCCTTATCTCTTCATCAGATCTTCCCCACTCCCAACCTTTTTCTTCTTCAAAAATAACATCTTTGCTAACCACAATCTTCTTTGAGACTGGATCATATAGCCTCCAAGCTTTAGACTCATCGCTAACTCCTAACATAACACAAATCTTGCTTTTGTCATCCAGCTTGCTCCTCTTCTGATCCGGTATGTGAACCTGTGCTATGCAACTGAATACTCGAAAATATTCCACCACTGGTTTTTTGCCACACCAAGCTTCTTCCGGAGTCATGTTTTCAAGTGCAGAAGTTGGACTTCGATTCTGAACATGAACACTCCACCTTGTAGCTTCAGACCAGAATATTTTTTGGACTCCTCTTTCACTTAGGATCGATCGAACTTCATTCATGATAGTTTTATTTTTCCTCTCTGCCACTCCGTTCTGCTGCGGCGTGTACGCTGCGGTTAGTTGTCTGTCAATGCCTTGTGATTTACAGAAATCTCCAAACTCACTTGAGTTGAACTCACCACCTCTATATGTTCTTAAACACTTGATATATTCTCCTATCTCTTTCTCCACATTCTCTTTGAAACTTTTGAAGGTGGTGAATGCTTCAGATTTTTCATGCAAAAAATAAACCCAAGTTTTTCTCGTGAAGTCATCAATAAAGCTCAGAATATACCGCTTGTTGCTGTGAGATGCTGGTGTGATTGGGCCGCAGATATCTGAGTGTACTAGCTGAAGCTGCTTTGATGCTCTCCATGAACTCTTCTTTGGCATTGACACTCTATGTTGTTTTCCAATGAAGCATGTAGTGCATAACTCCTTTGTGGGCTTCATATTGGGTAGACCCACCACCATCTTCCTGTGTGCTAGCATTCTCAATCCATCATGATTCAAATGCCCAAATCGACAATGCCACAGATGAGTTTCTTTCTCCACCATTTCCTCTGCTTGTAGACACATTGAGTCCTTCAGTGCCTTGGATGCTAGCAGATAGAACAACCTATTTCCACTCATATCAGTCTCCATGATCAGTCCTCTGCTAGAGTGAAACACTTTGCAGACTCCATTCTGAATAAGGACAGCTTAACCCATTTTCCTGAAGCTGTCTTATGCTCAACAAGTTGTTTCTGAGTTCAGGGATATAGTAAACATCAGAAATCACCTAAGTGATGCCATTAATTTGCACTCTGATACTCCCTTTTGCAACTACTGACATATTAGAGTCATTTCCAAGCTTCACGGTTCTTCTAAAATCTCCCTCCAGATTGCAAAACCACTCCTTGTTTCCTGTCATATGGTTGCTGCACCCTGAGTCAAGGAACCAAACATCTTCTCTATTCGTCTTGTTGAGCTCAACATAAGCCATCAATAGAAGTTCATCATTCTCTTCCAGTTCAGCATAGTTAGCCCTTTTCTCCCATTCCGGACATTCATACTGAAAGTGTCCCAAGTTGTGGCACTTGAAACATTCAATGAGTGCCATGCTTGAAGCATTCCTTCCTCTTCCCTTGCCACGACCTCCTCTGAAACCACTACGACCCCTTTCTCTGCTTGGTCTCTCATCTTGAAACACTTTCAGAACGTGTTATTCTTCTTGATGTCCATGCATTCTTCCTTCGTGAACCAACAGACTTCCATGTAGTTCATCAATGCTTAAGGTACTCAAATCATTTGACTCTTCGATTGAACAGACAACATAGTTGAACTTGGATGTCAAAGATCTGAGTATCTTACTGACAATTGTACTCTGCTCCATGATCTCACCATTTGTTTCATCTTGTTCACAACCGCTAAGGTTCTACCCAGAAAAGTATCTACCTTTTCTCCTTCCTTCATCACAAGCAATTCAAACTCTCTCCTCAAAGCTTGAAGTTGTGCTCTTTTCACTTTTGTGGATCCTTGATACTTCCTTCTCATTGATTCCCAGATCACCTTTGAGGTACTTTTATCAAGAATTGTCTCTAAAATTTCTCTCTCGATGGATTGAAAGAGAAATTTTTTGACCTTTAAATCCTTGAGTTTGGCATCTTCCACCGTCTTTCTCTGAGCTTCGCTGGCTGGTGTTGTCCCTGTAGCCGCTACTGGGATCCCTTCCTCCACATCTCTGTGTTCCTTAGAAATTTTTCCATCGTCATTGCCCAATAGCCATAGTGACTATCGAATCTGGGAATCGCTGGCTGCGCAAACTTCTCCAAGCTTGCTGAACTCGTCATCTCCTCTCTCTCGTTTTGATCTCTCTCTCTCTCTCATCAAGTTTGTTCTCTTCTGGCTCTGATACCAAATGTGAAAATTACTTAGAGAACATACACAAACGAGCTGAAAAGATACTATATTAAATGAAAAGCACTAGCTTTATATAGCCTTACATAAACAACTGAAATAGCTAAATTGCAGAAACTAACTCGACTAACTTATCTCAACGAGACATCCGAAAGACTTTGACTTATTTGACTAAGAAACTATTAGACAAAGAGTTATTCAATTACCAAATTTCCTAACACGAAGGACTCCAAGTGAGATTCCCATATCAGCTGTACGGAACATAGCTAGCTTTCATGAGCCGTGTCATATCTACTCTTGATAGCTCAGAGAGAATGTCGATGCCACGCGCTTCTCGAGTCCCCCACTAGTACTGGTAAAACTCTTTCATTGTTCTGCTTGGTTCTGGCTTGGCAACATAGCTATACATCACACTTTCCTAAAGGAAACTTGGCTCATAAGAGAAGTCCTTTCACACAACCACCCTCAACAAAAACCTAGTAATGTGGTGGAAGTCGAAGAACCTCCAACAATCCCTACCATATTCTATGCTTCGTAAGCATTTTTTGACATTCTTAAGTTGTTTTTTTGTTGCAAAATAAAGAACTCAAACAATCTCTCTGACCTGGAATCCAAACAATGTAAATAGTCCATTATAACGAGAATTGAACCCGAATTGGGGACACTCCTTTACCAATAGGCCAACATCTGTTGGTACATTCTTAAGTTTTGTTGAGTATATTTAAAGTTTATGTTTTTTTCTGCTCTTCTTATTGTTTGATTGTTTTGATTTTTGTGACATAGACGAACTCATGCTCAGATCACTCAAGTCATTCGTGAGTATCACAAAACTGCTTACAGAGTGCCCATGGCTGTATTGGTATGTCAATATTTTAATCTTTCAACTAATGAAAATTTTCTGTTAATTGTGTTATCCTTTATCTTTGTTGAGAGTTAGGGTTCACGTAAACGTTCATGCACCAACCGTCACAAACACCAGTAGAACTAACTACACTTTCTTGATAAAACTTGGCTTTTAAAAAAATTACAATTCAGGGCCCAAAGCATGTGCTTGGTCATCTTATAGTCAAGCACGACCCTACTCGTGAAGCAGGCAGCATCGACTTGGCAGAAGAGACTCTTTTCAGTCACGTACTTAGTTCAATCTCTTTTAGAGCATTTTGTTCACTGGCATGTACTTTTGATACTCGTATGATGTCATGTAGAATTACAGAGTGAACTACAACATATTGTTGTACCTGTGTGTGATGCTATAGACGTAAGTCATCATGTGCATGATATATATTAATTCCTTTGCTGATTTTACTGAGCCATTATTATATGTATATTTAGGGATTAATAAGCTGGACTGGAAGCAAAAAGGATTCATTAGCAAAACGTGATCCTCAACACTATTTCTCTAGGTAAGTAAGTAAGGTTTAAAATGATATTAGGTAAGATGATTTTATATGTATTTACTCTTCATACATCTTCTTGGTATATATTTATCAGTTGGACTGGAGACAAAGCATTGAGGGAGCTAGAGGAATCTAATATCACTCGAGAAGGCTTCTCAAACTTATTGAACTGCGTCAATACGATGAAGTCATCTCTTCTACGTTATCTTCCACATGCTTTTTATACGAAGATTCAATGTAGTGTTTGTGCTTATTCGTCAAGGCTATCGAAACATCAGAGAAAGAAAAAGTTCCTCATTTGAGTGGGATATATGTCTCCACAGTAGAAGGTTTTTGTCCTTGCTTCTTGTTACCTTTACTAAGTGTAACAGTATTTTTTGAGGATGAGAGCTTATAATACAATTATAAACGATGCAAGAGTTGTTAGTTACACTTGGATACTTCTTTTCAAGAGATGGAAGTCACACCTTCGATTACAAATTGGGTTTACAACGATTTATTAAAAGAGGTACCAAGTGAATTTTCTGTTTATCCGAATAATGAATGTTAAAAAACCAAAGATGTGTTCATTGTTGTTACTCTATTTGGGATGCATGCAGGAGATTCTTCTAGGAAGTGGACACATACTTTGAGTTTGTGGTGCATGAATCCATCTGTTGTTTTCAAAGCCATAGTTGATCTTTCTTCATCCATTATTTTAACATCTGGGTAAGAAAGCATTATCTATTTCCTAAGAATCATTTTCCAAGTAATAAATGTTGTTTTTTTTTGTTACCTCAATCTATAAGGTCTGGTTTAAATTAAAACCACAATTGTCATATCAAATATACAATCATTGCAGGAATTCATCACCAATGGACTCTTTCTCATCTGAACTTGGGATGCAGTTTGACGCTTGTTTGGAGGCTTCACATGTGGTTGATGCTAATCAGCATGTTCCTTCTGACTAAAGAGCTATCGACTTACCAGCAACAGTCTCCAGAACTGAATGTATAATGATGTAACAGCCAGCCTCACTTTTTGCAGGTGTGGGCTGTTGGAATCTTCAGTGGTCCTATTAATCAACCTCTAAATGCAAGTTATAAAACAGCTGATGCATATTTGTTCCAGGTACTAGTAGGCATTTTTGTTTGCCTGTAAATGGTGTTCTTCTTCTTGTATTGTACTCTGATACCCTCCCTACTTTTGGTTTTGAAGGATGCTCTAGGGAAATCATTGGAAGAGATTTGCTCTATTGTGCAAGGTGGCTCTCACGTCTTCTTTCCAAGCTAAAAGCTGATGGAAAAAACTCTGTACGCGTTGGCGTGAAACTGGTCAATGTTCTCGGTTTTGCTTGGATAAAGACATTTTTATTTGTGAGTAAAAGATGTTAAGCTAGATGGGCTTCCAACCTAAAACCAATTGGTGATAAGTGGATTGGCCCATCTCTCTTATATACTACTAAGGATCCCTTCCAACTACCGATGTGAAAACTTTGTCCCTAATACGCCCCCTCGAGATGATGACTCTTTGAGCGTCAATCTCGGAATGTTTGGGCAAGGATCGATGGGCCGACTTTGGGCTGGATCGATAATGGATTGGGTTGGATTGTTTGGATCGTGGGTTCTGATACCATGTTAAGCTAGATGGGCTTCCAACCTAAAACCAATTGGTGATAAGTGGATTGGCCCATCTCTCTTATATACTACTAAGGATCCCTTCCAACTACCGATGTGGGACCTTTGTCCCTAATAAAAGAATGTTCCTACAATTCCCATAGTGATGCAATTAATTTTTTTCTCTCCGCAGAGCCAAGAGGAGGAGCAACATGGGAATTTGAGAATGTCATGAATGTTGACATGAAGACATGAATGATAGAGAAGAATAAATCAAGGCATGAGGAACATCCAGAATGATATCTATAGGGAGAGAAGTCACAGGTTGTGTTAAGGAGAGTGGACCACTTAGTTCCTATCCCTTTCCAACATTGCTGGACGTGCTCCTCCTGAGACTGTCCCTGCCATTCCTCAGTCCCTGGCATCCCTCAGACTGTCCCTGGCATCCCTCAGTCTGTTTCTGGCATCCCTCAGTCCATGCCATTGCTCAGTCCCATTAATTTATTGTTTTCTTTATTCAAATTTGTCTGATTATTTTATGTATTTTCTGGTTTATTAAAGACATGTATCCATAACTAAGAAAGGCAAGGAAACATATTTTCCTCATCTCTCTCTCTCTGGTTTCGAATCTCTCTCTCTCTCTCTCTCCATTGTTCTTCATTGTTCTTCATGGTTCTTACAATAATTAGCTCAAATCTTCTTATACTTTCATGATCAGAGCAACAAAGCTTCTGAACCTATTTACTTCCGCAAAAAAAGCTTACTATGTCCTTGTTGCTTCATTTTCTTCGAGATTCACTCTTTGGTTCTTCTACTTTTGGCAAGTGAAAGATGGAGAGCAACAAGTCTTTTCACATACATGTGACCTTAAAGGGGATTAACTATTTTCTATGGTCCAGACTGGTGAAAACATCCCTTGGAGGAAGAGGATTATGGAGTCATGTTACCAATGAAGCAGCTCCAAAGAAATCCTCCAAGGAGAAGATGAAAAAGAGCTGGTGGTGGTTGATGAAGACAAATGGTCTCAAGAAGATCAGATGGTGCTCTCTCTCCTCCACAGCTCTCTTGAACCAGCTATCTTGGAGTCTTACTCATACTGTGAGACTACCAAAGAACTATGAGACACTCTCTACAAGGTGTTTGGAAATGCTTCCAACCTTACTAGAGTGTTTGAAGTGAAAAGAGCCATTAATTCTCTCAGGCAAGGACATATTAAGTTCCAAACTCACTTTGGGAAGTTTAGATCTCTTTGGGCAGAGCTGGAGCTTCTAAGACCACACACTGTGGATCCCTCAACTCTGAATGCAAGGCGTGAAGAGGACAAAGTATTTGGGTTGCTGCTGACTCTCAATTCATCCTACAACAGCCTAATCAAGCACATCCTGAGAGATGATAAACTCCCCTCTCTAGATGATGTATGTGGGAAAATCCAAAAGGAAGAAGGCTTAGTGGGTTTGTTTGGGTTGCTGCTGACTCTCAATTCATCCTACAACAGCCTAATCAAGCACATCCTGAGAGATGATAAACTCCCCTCTCTAGATGATGTATGTGGGAAAATCCAAAAGGAAGAAGGCTTAGTGGGTTTGTTTGGGAGCAAAGGAGAACATGTCATGGTTAATCAAGCTGAAGCAGCAGTGGCAAACAAGAGTGTGTACAAGCAAGAGGATAAGAGGTCTTTGATTTGTGACCACTGCAAGAAGAAAGGTCATCTCAAGGAAAAGTGCTGGATACTGAATCCTCATCTAAAGCCAAACAAATTCAAGGAGAATCGCACTCAATACATGGATGCAAGGGCTAACTTCTCCACTGATGGTGCTGAACCAGCGACCCCAAACAATGGCGTGGGAAGTGCTATGGCCTCTACTTCAGTGTACTCAACTGCAAGAACCAACCAGGATGAGACTATCAAGAGATCTGATCTAGATGCTCTCATCAAGGCTTTGAAAGAATCAGGTATCCCTAAAAATCTTGGCTTTTCTCTTAATGCATCTCACACTGATTATAGTATAATGAATGATTTAAAACCTGCTAGACCATTGGTAATAGACTCTGGTGCCTCACATCATATGATTAGTGATTCTCACTTGATTAAAAATGTGAAACCAGCCTTAGGAAATATGATGATAGCAAATGGTGATAAAGTTCCAATAAAAGGAATTGGTGATTTGAATATGTTTGACAAAGTATATAAGGCTTTCTATATGCCAACCTTTGCATCAAACTTAGTTTTTGTAAAAAAGGCCACAAACGATTTAAACTGCCATGTTACATTCACTCCTAATGAAGTTTACTTTCAGGATATTGAGTCTAGTAAGTTGCTTGGCAAAGGTGTGACCAAGGGAGACTTGTACTTGCTTGAGGACACAAGACCAGCTGCTGAATTATCTTCTTCTTTTAATGCTATTTCTGAATTTCCTAAAGATGTATTATGTCATGCTAGATTAGGACATCCTCATTCTAGAGCCTTAAACATCATGTTGCCTAGTATTTCGTTTAAAAGTGATTGTGAGGCTTGTATTCTAGGAAAACATTGTAGAAGTGTGTTTCCTAAATCAAAGACTATCTATGATCACTGCTTTGATTTAATACATTCTGATGTGTGGACTACCCCATGTGCATCTAGAGAACATCATAGATACTTTATGACATTTATAGATGAGAAATCTAAGTACACATGGATTACCTTGTTGCAATCAAAAGATAGGGTGCTAGAAACATTTAAAAATTTTCATAACTATATCACTAACCATTTCAATGTAAAGACAAAGATTCTTAGATCAGATAGTGGTGGTGAATACACTAGCACAACCTTCAAACAACATCTTGCCACACATGGAATCATACACCAAACCAGCTGCCCTTACACACCTCAGCAAAATGGCGTGGCAGAAAGGAAGAATAGACACTTGATGGAAGTAGACATGAGCATAATGTTTCACACAAATGTACCTAAGAAGTTTTGGGGAGATGCAGTTGTTACAGCCACCTTCCTGATCAACCGCACACCCACCAAAATACTCCTTGATGCTACTCCTTATGAGGTACTCAACCAAACTAAGCCATCTATAGACCATTTTCGTGTGTTTGGGTGTGTTTATTTTGTCTTGATTCCAGGAGATCAACGCAACAAGGTAGAGGCTAGAAGCACAAAGGCAATGTTTATTGGATACTCCACGCATCAAAAAGGCTACAAGTGTTATGTTCTAGAAACAAGGAGAGTTCTGGTATCCAGAGATGTTAAGTTCATGGAATCAAGAGGTTATTATGATGAGAAGAGTTGGGAAGAGCTTAAGGATCTATCTCAATCTGCCTCTGATAGATCTCACAACCTGAGAGTTATTATGGAAAGGCTAGGCATCAGTATACCAAGAGTTCCTGAACCAGCCAAGGAGGATCGCACACATACTGTTCCAGAGGGTGAGAAAGACATTCGAGTCACTCATCCTGATCATGAGGGGGGCAATGAAAGTGGTGATCAATCTGAAGCTCAAGCTCAACCTGAGGAGAACTCAGTAGCTCATGATCAAGATGGAGTGCCATCTGATGAAGTTCTATCTGATTTAGAAACTGAGACTCAAGTGGGAGAGCCTAGTGAAAAAATGATCCAAAACCTGATCAAATACAACCATTGAGAAGAAGTACAAAGATCAGGAAGCCGGCCTCAAACTGGATTAACACAAGGGTTCACTTCAATGTTGAAGCTGTGGCTCATCCAATAAGTGAAGTATGCTCACTTTCTCAATATCCAAAAGAGCATCAAGTCTTCATTGGGGATTGGATGTTGAGTACATTCCAAAAACATATGAAGAAGCAATGCAACATGAGGAGTGGCGACAGTCTGTTGGTGATGAGATTGGTGCCATGATCAAGAATGATACATGGTCTGAAACTGAACTCCCCAAGGGTAAGAAGGCAGTGACAAGTCGCCTACTGTATACAATCAAGTATCTTGCTAATGGAAAACCAGAGAGGAAGAAGACAAGACTTGTGGCAAGAGCTTACACTCAAGTATATGGGGAAGATTACCTTGATACCTTTGCACCGGCCAAGTTGCACACCGTAAGGATTCTTTTATCTCTTGCTGTCAACCTTGAGTGGGATCTATGGCAGATGGATGTAAAGAATGCATTCCTCCAAGGAGAATTGGAAGATAAAGTCTACATGAGGCCACCTCCTGGTTTAGAGAACATGGTCAAACCAGGGAATGTTTTGAGGCTGAAGAAGGCAATATATGGCTTGAAACAATCTCCTATTGCCTGGTACCACAAGCTGAGTGCAACTTTTAATAGAAGAGGATTTGTAAAATCATAGGCATATCACTCCCTATTTACTCTAACTAGCCAACAAGGTATTGTGGTGATCTTGGTGTATGTAGATGATATCATTATCACTGGTAGCAACAAGGAAGGTATACTCTCAACCAAAACTTTTCTCAAACTGCATTTGATATTAAGGATTTGGGAGAGTTAAAGTACTTCTTAGGGATTGAAATATGCCGCTCTAAACAGGGGCTTTTCTTATCCCAAAGGAAGTACACACTTGACATTTTAAATGAGACAGGAAACCTTGGTGGTAGACAGGCCAAGACACCATTAGAGGAAGGCTACAAGGTACTACGAGAGGGGGAGTTTGATGTCACTCCATTTGAGGATGTCAAGAAGTATAGAAGAATGGTTGGAAAACTCATATATCTGACCATAACTCGACCAGATGTATGCTTTGATGTAAACCAAGTCAGTCAGCATATGCAAACACCCACAATTCATCATTGGCACATGGTGGAGAGGATCTTGAGATACTTGAGAGAAGCTCCTGGTCAAGGCATATGGATGGCTAGAAATGGAAGCACTGAAGTGGTGGGATATTGTGATGCAGATTGGGCTGGAGACAGAATTGATAGGAGATCAACCACTGGATATTCTACCTTCATTGGAGGCAATCTAGTCACATGGAAGACCAAGAAACAGAAGGTGGTGTCATGATCAAGTGCTGAGGCAGAATATAGGGCCATGAGGAAGCTAACAAGTGAGCTTATATGGATCAAAGGACTACTCAAAGACGTGGAGATAGAAATCACAGCACCAATGACAATGCATTGTGACAATCAGGCGGCTATACACATTGCATCAAATTCAGTCTTCCATGAGAGGACAAAGCACATAGAAGTAAACTGCCACAAGGTGAGAAAACAGTAGAGCAGCAAGTGATTCTTCCATGCTACACAAGAAGTGAAGATCAATTGGCTGACATATTCACTAAGGCAGCAAGCAGCAAGGTTTGTGAGTCCATTCATCCTAAGCTTGGACTCATAGACCTCTCATGTCACTGATCCTCTTACCATGAAGTGTTCTACTCTTTTTCCTTTGCTTGGGTTTTATCTCAAGTGGTTTTCCCAAGTAAAGGTTTTAATGAGGGAATGCTTCATGGAATTCAAGCTTCACCAGTCCCTATGGTCAAGCTTAAGGGGGAGTGTTGACATGAAGACATGAATGATAGAGAAGAATAAATCAAGGCATGAGGAACATCCAGAATGAATTTGTAGGGAGAGAAGTCACAGGTTGTGTTGAGGAGAGTGGACCACTTAGCTCCTGTCCCTTTCCAACATTGTTGGACGTGCCTCTGCTCCTCCTCAGACTGTCCCTGCCATTCCTCAGTCCCTGCCATTCCTCAGTCCCTGGCATCACTCAGACTGTCTCTGGCATCCCTCAGTCCCTGTCATTGCTCAGTCCCATTAATTTATTGTTTTCTTTATTCAAACTTGTCTCATTATTTTATGTATTTTCTGATCTATTTAAAGACATGTATCTAGAACTAAGAAAGGCAAGGAAACATATTTTCCTCATCTCTCTCTGGTTTCGAATCTCTCTCTCTCTCCATTGTTCTTCATTGTTCTTCATGGTTCTTCACAATACTTAGCTTAAATCTTTTTAAACTTTCACTGAAGGGATATTATGATTGTATACTCAGAAAGAAGAGATTGATTAGAAGAAATAGGAGAGCAGGGACTCAAGATGATTCCAGGAAAGGAGGTGGAGCTGCATTTCTTGCTCTATGTAGAGGAAAGGTTTGTGACGATTATGTCACTGTGGTATCTTTCGTATGAGATTTTGAGTATACACTTGTCACATGTTTCTGAAGGGCTTGATTTTACTAATGACAACGCCAGGGCTGTGGTATCCTTTCAACTTCAATAGAATGTTAGTTGATATAAATATGGATTTTATATTGTTCAAACCTTGTTGATGCTTTCCATTAAGATAATCGTTGGCATTCCATTTCCAAACTTATAAGACTTCTGTTTCCCCCCCACTTTACTATCCCTTCTTCTTAACTGATCATTTTTTATGGGCCAGGCATGATGTGCTAGTCGAACTAAAGAGAAGTTATAATGATACGTACAAATCATCTAAAAACCTTCTTGGAGGGGGTGAATGGTATTGCCAACAAGCCTATCGTGCTTTAAATCAAGCAGCAGGTGTTGTGATGTCACAACTTTTTCTTCTTTCATTCTCAAGTCAATTTTTAATCTAACATGACTATTTTGTCATGGTAGGGAGATGTATCCGGCATAGGTTTGATTATGGTACCATCATATTTATGGGTACCTATGAAGATTTTAATATATGTGTATCTTTTATCAATGCTCCACTCTTTTTTATTTTTATTTCAATTCACCGTGTTTGGTTGTTCAGATGAGAGGTACAGACAACAAAGGAATAGTGTCTATTTCAAAGTGGCTAAGACAATTTATCAAACTGTATGATAATTTTGAAGAATCTATGCAAGGCCTGAAATCATTTTTCCCCAGTGCCAAGTATTAGGGACAAAGGTCTCACATCGGTAGTTGGAAGGAATTCTTAGTAGTATATAAGAGAGATGGGCCAATCCACTTATCACCAATTGGTTTTAGGTTGGAAGCCCATCTAGCTTAACATGGTATCAGAGTCCACGATCCAAACAATCCAACCCGATCCATTATCAATCCAGTCCAAAGTCGGTCTATCGATTCTTGTCCGAACATTCCGAGATTGATGTTCAAAGAGCCATCATCTTGAGGAGGCGTATTAGGGACAAAGGTCCCACATCGGTAGTTGGAAGGGATCATTAGTAGTATATAAGAGAGATGGACCAATCCACTTATCACCAATTGGTTTTAGGTTGGAAGCCCATCTAGCTTAACACCAAGGTCTCATTTCCCTTTCTTTGAAAACTCTTTATTAATTACGTACATAAATCAATAAAATTGTTAAGAGAACTGCCTGCATGCAGGAGCATATTGACACTAAGATGTTAAGCTACAAAGAAGTCATCGACCTTGAGTGTGTGGTCCAAACTGAGCCTATAACATTTGTTGTGATCAATGATGGAAGTCCATTTTCTTGCTCCAGTGGTTTGACACTAGAACGAGGGGGTCACCTAGTTTTAATTCCCATGCTTTGAAAAGAACAAAGTTTCTAACCTCTGCAGGCATTGTAGACCTTGAAAAAGAAAACAACCATGACATGATCACAAGAAGAATTGAGTTTGGGTCTGAACCAAACCACATGTATGGTTGTTCTAAGAGAGTGCAAATATCTTGTTTGCTTTGCAGAAGCCCTTTAGGTGACCCAGATAATGGCTCTTTATATCCCAATTGCTTGGTGACTTGTTCGTCCAAGAAGTATTTACTGTCTCTCCTCAAAGAAACATCAACGCCAAGAAGCGTTTCAGTTATCGTGACAGATTGTTCCTTGGTTGACCAGAGGCTCTTCACAAAAGGTGAGGGGATTTGTGATATGCCTCATAGAGTATATGTGAGGAGGCAGAGAAGAGGGGAGGAAGGAAGCAACGGGTTGCAGGCAAGGGAGAATACGGTTTAGATATAATCTGTTCAGTTACAAAAGAGTATAGAATGTAATTGGGCCTCGTGGTATATAAGGGGAACCCAATAGAATAATAAGCACTTAGAGAGTTGGACTTGGCTTGCTTCTCGTTAGAGAGCAAGAGGGTGATCGATTGTACAGGCTTGGTTCTCTGGATTGTAGAGACTAAGAGAGGGTGGTTGGGTGGTTAGTAATCAATAAACACATTTTTACTATCAAATTGGTGCGGTGTGAGCGTTCTGGATCGAGAAACTTCGCGAGAATCAGAGACGATGACGAGGAAACCACGAGACGGAGGCAAATTGCAATCGGAACCTCCGGTGACTTTAGAAGTGTTGTCGTCGACATTACAGGAACATACGGCGGCGCAGATCGAGATCAATCGGCGATTTATGGAATCGTTATGCGAGATAGAGAAGAACGCGAAAACGATGGAATCGAAGATTGAATCGGTGTTAGAAGCAAAGATCGAAGCGTGCTATGAGAAGATGTGGGAGCGGCTGGAGAAGTAGTCAACATGTGTAAGCCGGTGGACTTGGCAGAAATGATTTCGACAGCTTACCAAATGGAGGATAGTGCATTGTATAGAGTGGTTTGTCGAGAGAAACAACAAGAAGTAAAAACGGCTTACAAGAGTGGAAGTAGTCGGTCTTTTAACACGACAAAGGGGAGTTCCAGCTGGACACCTAGGCCACAACAAGGGAAACCAAATGAGGCCAACAATCCGAGACCTCAATTGCGTTTATCTGAAGCGCAGATTGCGGAAAAGAAAAGATTGGGCTTGTGCTTTAGTTGTGATGAGAAGTGGTCGAGACAACATTGGTGTGCAAACCGTTCCTTGCAAGTGTTGACCGTGATTAATGGGGTGGAAATGGAGATTTTGGATCAAGCGTTAATAGAAGTGGAGGAGGATATAGAAGGTACTGAAGCATCGATGATGGGACTCTCATTCATTCTTGGGATTGTCCTCACCAACAACGACAAAGCTGAAAGGAGTCATTAAAAAAAATGAGATAGTCGTGATGATAGATAGTGGAGCCACACATAATTTCATATCACCAGCAGCAGTGAAGCATAACAAACTTGGGGTGTCACAAAGTCCTCATCTGAACGTTCTTCTTGGCACAGGAATAGCAGTTCAGGGGACTGGAGTTTGTAAGAATGTGAAAATAACTTTGCCATCGATGTCATTCATTGCCGATTTGATTGTGTTGGAATTGGGCAGTGCAGATGTGATTTTGGGGGTACAGTGGCTTCGGACATTGGGCAAATGTATGGTGGATTGGGAACATAACGAGTGGTCCTTTCAGTATAATGGGATACCGGTGATCTTAAAAGGGGATCCTACTCTGCATGGACAGAATGTGTCTCTTCGAACGCTTTCAACAGGGATCAAAGGAAAGAGACAGAATGGTCAGAAGAAGTTAATGAGCGTAGAGCATCAAGAGAATCAGCCGATGCACTTACCTACAGCAGTGGAACAGAAATTGAAACAGTATGAAGTAGTTTTTCAAAAACCACACGGGCTGCCACCTATACGGGGCAGGGAACACTTCATTCGACTGCAACCACACTCTCAACCGATCAGTGTGAGACCGTATAGATATCCACATGCTCACAAAGAAGCTATGGAGAAGTTGGTACAAGAGATGTTACAGGAAGGACTCATAAGACCGAGCCAAAGTCCCTATTCGAGTCCTGTGTTACTGGTTAAAAAGAAGGACAACTCTCACAGATTTTGTGTCGATTACAGAGCCTTGAACAGAGCTACAATTTCAGACAAATATCCTATCCCCATGATCGATCAGTTATTGGATGAATTACATGGAGCTAAAGTGTTTTCTAAGTTGGATTTGAGAGCGGGGTATCATCAAATTCGAATGGCGGAGGGAGACATTGCGAAGACAGCTTTTCGCACACATGATAGTCATTTTGAATTTTTGGTGATGCCGTTTGGATTAACCAACGCACCTGCAACCTTCCAAGCATTGATGAATGATCTTTTCCGGAAATTTTTGAGGAGGTTTGTGCTGGTTTTTTTCGATGATATCCTCATATACAGCAAAAATATTGAAGATCATGTGCAACATCTCGGATTGGTTTTGGAGGTTTTTGTGGAGCAGAAACTCTATGCTAATAGGAAGAAATGTGCCTTTGCACAGGAGCAAATCGAGTATCTGGGCATATAATATCCAGTGAAGGGGTCTCCACTGATGGACAGAATATCGATGCTGTGAAGAATTGGCCAAATCCGAAGACAGTTAAAGACTTGCGGGGGTTTTTAGGACTGACAGGTTACTACCGACGGTTTGTCCAGAACTATGGGGCCATTTCGAAACCGTTAACAGAGTTACTCAAGAAGGAACAGTTTGTTTGGACAGCAATGAGTCAGGCAGCTTTCGATAGATTGAAACAGGCCATGATCTCGGCCCCAGTATTAGCTCTGCCAGACTTCAGCAAGTTGTTTGTAGTGGAATCAGATGCATCTGGCTTTGGATTGGGAGCAGTCCTAATGCAGGACAATCATCCAATAGCGTTTTTTAGCAGGGGATTAACTCCTAAAGAACAGCAGAAATCAATATATGAAAGGGAGTTGATGGCTATAGTGATGTCAATTCAGAAATGGCGTCACTACCTGTTAGGAAGAAGATTTGTGGTGAGAACGGATCAGCAAAGCTTAAAATACCTTCTGGAACAGAGAGAAATCACCTTGGACTATCAGCGCTGGCTCACAAGAATACTGGGATATGAATTTGATATCGAATACAAAGTGGGAAGTGAGAATAAGGTGGCTGATGGGCTGTCTCGGATAGACTACTCTCAGGTGGAAATACTTCAGGGAGATTTGTTTGCTTTAACGGTACCATCATCTCTACAGCTGCAGGATTTATATAAAGAGATAGACGAAGACAGAGAAATCCAGGAAGTTTTAGAAAAGATTCAAGCAGGGGAGACGGTACGCACGGGGTTTTCGATGCAGGGGGGCAGATTATGGTTCAAGAAGAGATTGGTTATTCCTTCAGGGTCACAACAGATACCGTTGATTCTCCAAGAGTGTCATGACAGTGTGCTAGGGGGTCACGCAGGAGTATTGCGTACACTTCAAAGGGTTAAGGCACTTTTTTACTGGTCTAAAATGCGTAAGCGAATTCAGGAGTATGTCGCAGCTTGTGGTGTGTGTCAAACACATAAATACTCCACACTTACTCCTGCGGGGTTACTTCAGCCGATTGAGCTGCCGATCAAGATTTGGGAGGATGTGGCAATGGATTTTATTGAAGGACTACCTACTTCACAAGGGGTCAATGTGATCCTAGTGGTGGTAGATCGTTTGAGCAAATATGGGCATTTTTTGACGATGAAGCACCCTTTTACAGCAGTTGATGTGGCTCAGAAGTTTGCAAAAGAGATTATTCGTTTGCATGGCTATCCTAAAACGATAATCTCAGACAGAGATAGAATATTTTTGAGTGCATTTTGGAAGGAGTGTTTCAGGTTGTCTGGGACTCGTTTGCGCTTTAGTACTGCCTTTCATCCTCAATCTGATGGTCAGACGGAGGTTTTGAACCGGTGCTTGGAGACATACTTGCGTTGTTTCGCATCTACACATCCCAAAACGTGGTCGAAGTACGTATCGTGGGCTGAATTATGGTACAATACATCGTATCACACCGCTCTTAAATGCACGCCATTTCAGCTGGTCTATGGCAGGGAGCCCTCTACGTTACTCACGTATGAGTCGGGTTCCACTCAGAACTTTGAAGTAGAGACAATGTTGTTGGAGAGAGAACGATTTTTGAATTCTATTAAGGAAAACTTGGTTCGAGCTCAAGAGAGGATGAAGAATGATGCTGATAAACATAGGCGTGAATTGGAATTTGAAGTGGGGCAGAAGGTTTATCTGAAACTAAGGCCTTATAGACAGCAATCGGTGGCTAAAAGACTGTTTCAGAAACTTGCCGCGAGGTACTATGGACCGTTTCCGGTAGTACAGAAAATCGGCAAAGTGGCTTATAAGCTCCAGCTACCATCGGAGTCTCGTATTCACCCGGTATTCCACGTTTCACAACTGAAACCGGTCGTGGGCAATGCTGTTGTAGTTCAGTGTTACCGCAGGTGTTGACTCAAGGGGATGAAGTGATAGTTGAGCCTCTGGAAATCACGGATACACGGTATGATAGTCAGGGTCACTTGGAAGTGTTGATTAAGTGGACTCATTTGCCCGATCATGAGACTTCGTGGATGAGAGTGGGGGAACTTAAGCAGCAGTTTCCGAGTTTTTCACTTGAGGACAAGCTGAATCTTGCCAATGGGGGTATTGATATGCCTCATAGAGTATATGTGAGGAGGCAGAGAAGAGGGGAGGAAGGAAGCAACGGGTTGCAGGCAAGGGAGAATACGGTTTAGATATAATCTGTTCATTTACAAAAGAGTATAGAATGTAATTGGGCCTCGGGATATATAAGGGGAACCCAATAGAATAATACAGTTAGTTAGAGAGTTGGACTTGGCTTGCTTCTCTTTGGAGAGCAAGAGGGTGATCGATTGTACAGGCTTAGTTCTCTGGATTGTAGAGACTAAGAGAGGGTGGTTGGGTGGTTAGTAATCAATAAACACATTGTTTCTATCAATTTGGTACGAGCAAGATGGATGTGTTTCAACACTATCTACTGCCCTTTCTGCATTGTCCCAAACACATGTCTCGGAGTGAAAATCATGGATACTGATTCATCAAATGTCCAGTTTCTCAGTAAAGGTAAGCTTCAATTTTTAGTGGCCGTTCATCCCCTCTTTTATGATTTGACTAATTTAACTTTTTTGCAGATATTCTTCTTTGCTGATCATCTAAATGTCATGGATGATTTTGCAATCAATGAAACCTTGTTGGAGCACAAAGATACTTGATAGAGAATCTGAAGCTGAGAACTTGGGAGCGAGCCATTTTTATATTAATCTAAAGAACATCCTAGTAAAACCTTTATTCCTAATCGGTTAGGTATTTATGTTTATCGAGCCCCATGTGCCTTGTGCGTGCTGAAGGAGAGCACTTTGCAAGCTAAGCTTATTCAACATCCAACAAAGCTGAAGCAAATCAGTACTTTGCTTGGACAAGACTCTTCTTACATTAGTTATGCATCACGCTTTTGAGTTTTATTATGGGTCGGTGTGAGTCCTTGATAAGAATTTGAATACTATTTTCGCAATAACACTCAAATCCTTATCACTATGAAGAATCAATGGATAACGAATAAAAATCTCTAGAATACAAAATGAGATGCTTGAAAGTTACAGAGATCTCATAGTCTCATCACAACTCAGCAACAAGCATAAAAGAAGTCTTCCGAAAACAGAATTGCTCTTTTATACAAATGTGTAACAGCAAACCCTCTGTTAGAAACAAAGTCTCTCTTTATGTTTGATTTTTTTCTTTTTCCCGCGCCTTTGTTACTTCCTCTCTCTTCCTCCTTCCAAAGTACACGCGATTAAGCTTATCAATACCCCCCCCCCCCCCCCCCCCCCCCTAAGAATGTAGCTTGTCCCCAAGCTCAAATGTTAGAAACTGGCTGACAAGGTCCTGCATTATAACCCAAGAATCATCAGTTACGGGAAGATTCTTCCAACGAATAAGCCCTTACAAATACCCATCGCCATTGTATTATGTCTCGAGCAGCTCCCAAGGACAAATAACTAACTCATCCAACTCACTGAAGACCGTTGGAAGAGGAGTGACTTGATAATCCTTCCCAAGTACCAGTTTAAGCTGAGACACATGGATAACATGATGAATCTTTGAATCCTCTAGCAATTTTAAATGATAGGCCACCTTCCCAATTCTTTCCAACACATTAAACGGCCCATAGTATTTCGCCAAAAGCTTCTGACACAAACGTTTGGTCACGGAAGACTGACGGTACGACCAGAGTTTCAGAAACATCGATGACCCCACTGCAAACTCGAGATCTCGACGGTTCTTGTTGGCATTGTCAGTCATCGTGTCATGAGCTCTAATAATATGATCCTTCAGATGTTGTAATATAGCGTCCCTCTCCTGGAACTGTTGTTCCAGCTCAGCAATAACCGTGGAACCATGTTCAAAACGCACGATGGGAGGTGGATCACGACCATACACTGCTTTGAACGGAGTACACTGGAGAGACATGTGAAATGATGAGTTATACAAGAGCTCAGCCCATCCCAGAAACTTAGAACAAGAACGTGGGTGCGATGATGTGAAACAATGAAGATAATTTTCCTTACAACGATTCAATACTTCCGTCTGGCCGTCCGTTTGCAGATGAAATGCTTTGGAGTATTTCAGCTTGGTGCTAGACAGTTGAAGCAATCCTTCCATAACTTGCTGAGAAATATAAGATCTCTGTCAGACACGATCGAAGCCAGAAATCCATGAAGGCGAACCACTTCTTTGATGAATAATTGAGCAACGTCTAAAGCAGTAAACGGGTGACGTAAGGAAAGGAAGTGACCATACTTGGACAAATTATCTACCACCACCAGAATGACGTTGAACCATTTGATAACGGTAACCCTTCAATGAAATCCATACTTATATCTTCTCATATGCAACTTGTAATAGGTAACGGTTCAAGCAATCCTGCAGGAACCAATGTGGAATACTTGTGCGTTTGAAACACCACACATTCAGAAACATAACATTGTATATCCTTTAGCATCTTGTACCAATGAAAGGATTTGTGAATCCTTAAGTTTCTTCAATACGCCGGAATGAGCACCGACAAAGCCATTGTGATACTCGGCCAGCATCAGCGCATTGAACGCTGAAAGATGGAATAACCAGGCTATGCTTATACCACAACAACCAATTTCTCACAGTAAACAATGATGAAGGAAGAACACTAGATTCCACAGCCTTAATTTTCTTCTGAATCTCTGGACTCTGCTCAATCTCTGTATATAAATCCTGAATCACTCGCGAAACTGCTATAGCCAACAGTAAACTTGAAGCCAACGAACAATCTGGATGAATGATAATAGATAACCAATCAGCTGCAGTGTTTTCAATTCCCGGTTTATACACTATTTCAAAATCATACCCCAATAGTTTTGGAAACCAACGTTAATAGTCCAACGAAACCTCCCTCTGCTCCAATAGTAATTTCAAACTCTTTTGATCCGTGTGGACTGCAAAATGTCACCCCAAAAGGTAATGTTTCCACTTCTGAATGACGAACACAGTCGCCATCAACTCCCTCTTATAGATAGGCTTCCTCTGTTCTACTGTCTTCAACCTGTAACTTAAAAATACTATAGGATGCTTCTCATGCATTAACACAACACCCAACCCAAACCTGGATGCATCAGTCTCCAAAATAAACAGCTTCTCGAAGTCCGGTAAGGCAATGACTGGAGCCGTTAACATCGCTTGTTTAAATTTCTTGAACGCTATCTGAGCATGATCATCCCACTTAAACATGTCCTTTTTCAATAGCTCAGTCGAAGGCCGAGCGAGAGTCCCATAACCCCTCACAAACCTTCGGTAGTACCCCGTCAACCCTAATAATTCCCACAGCTTCTTCGTATACTTTGGGGTTGGCCACAAGCGCAAGGAATCAGTCTTTGATGGATCCGTAGACAAACCTTGACGTGATATAACATGTCCCAAGTAATCAAATTGAGACTAGCCAAAAAGACACTTCTTCTTGTTGGCCTATAGTTGTTTCTCTGCAAAAACTCTCAACACTGCAGCTATGTTTTGCTGATGTTCCTCTAAATTGCGACAGTAAATGTGTCGTCGAAAAATACCAACACAAAACGATGCATGAAAGGACAAAACAAATCTGTGACAACCTGTCCCGCGGACCCAGGCTCATAGAACTGCAGGGCATCGACCCTAACCCCTCACCATGGGAGGAAACGCCTCCACATCCACCAGTAGGTTATTGGTGCGCTTGACATTACTCGAACTCAAGGCCTCATCCTTTAAAAACTCTCCCACAAGACAAGCTATCACCAATTGATCTGCAGTTCAATTGGTGACAGCTTGTCATGTGGGTGAGTTGTTAAAGGGTGAGGTCTTGGGTTGGAGTAACGCCAAGCACACCAATAACCTAACGGTGGATGTGGAGGCGTTTCCTCCCAAGGTGAGGGGCTAGGGTCGGTGCCCTGTTGGGGTGTTCTGTAGGGCTGTGTGAAACACCACAACCCAAAAATCTTTGAAAAACACGTTGAAAATTCTAATTAAAGATCTTTATAAAACTTCCCAAACATTTCTCATGTTCAAAATACCCTGCCCCGATGGTCTTCATCGTCCCGCGCTCCGGTCCACACAATCAACCTTACCTGCATCCGCAAAAGGAGGCATGAGTATACAAAATTACTCAGTGAGGACGCTCAAAACCGCCCACATGCAACTCAATAATCAAGCAATCAAATTCCATATTTCATTCTAACAACCTAGCAATTTCCAATCTATCAACCTAGCAATTCGTTTCTATCATTTCTTACTTAGCCAATTTTCTTTCCTATTACTTATTCGTTTTCATGCATTCAAAAACTAACAACCTAACATCCGGTTCTATCATTCCTTTACTTTAGCATTTCCTAAAATTCTAACCCGAAGGTCCATTAACCTGCGGCCATAGCCAAACTTGAGGCCGTAGCCAAATCTGCGGCCGAAGCCAAACTTGTGGCCGAAGCCAAACCTGTGGCCGTAACCAAACCTACGGCCGAAGTCAAATATGCGGCCAAAGCCAAACCTGCGACCGTCGGTCCATTACGGCCGTAGCCAACCTGCGGCAGAAGCCAACCTGCGACCCAAAGGTCCATAACGGCCAAAGCCAACATACACGGCCCGAAGCCAAAACATGATCATAACATCTTTACGGCCCAAAGCCAAAAAATATTTTTCTTCCTTAGCTTAATCATGTTCTTCTAATCTCGTACTTTCCTTAATTACTTCAATTCTCAATCCGTTTATATAACATTTTCAACCTAAAATTCCAATTCTTGTCGGATCAAATCTAAGTATTTAACGTAAACATCTCAATTAAACATAACATCATTTCACGCAATCTATCATGAATATCCTATGAATGTATGAACGTTCTTTGATCCTTGAGAACTATCTTGAAGAACGACGAACAAACTTTCCATAAACAATTCCTCTAACGCATAATCTTCATCCTAACAATCCAACTATGATAAAAATACTAAATATTAAGTTGCCACGAACCACGCCCTCACCTCGGTTGACCTTAAAAGATCGAAGACTCTGAACCTTCATGCGTTTCCTGGCGAAGAACTCCTCTGATCCTCCTTGTTTAATCTTTCTTCTCAAAATCTTCTCTCTAGAACTTCGTTCATGCTCTGGCTTCTCCCTAATTCTTGTTTATGAGTTCCGTGAGAAATGAAGGCTTGAGGACTCCTTTTATACTTATTTCAGGAGTTGCTCACCAAGCCGATCATTAAGTGTTGTTTCCTTATTTAGCTTGGTCAAACTTATCATCAATGAATCCAAGAATATCTACACTTATTGCCTTATATGACTCCCGTAGACCCGACCTTATTTTTGTATAATCTCGTGAGTTGCACCTGATAAACTTGGCTTACTTGGAATCTGCATTCTCCGACAGCCAAACTTTCCATAGTTAAACTGACAGTCTTTAATTCCCTTGCTTAGACTTTGATCGCTCTATGTGTTTACCGAACATCCGACACTTAGTAAAAAATGTAGCTAATTCTTCCAACTCTCATGAATACAAGTGTTTCTACACTTAGAAAAATATGCTCCTTGTACAGCTAAACCTCTCGCGATTTCTTTCCTTCGAATTTAAAAGTACTCTGGAAGCGGGTCGTTACAACTCTCCCCCACTTAAAAGAAATTCGTCCTCAAATTTAGCCTCGACAAACTGATGAACATCTAGCGACTCTGGAGCATGGCTTATACCTTTCTTGCAAGTAACTTACCATTTTCTAAGTCTGATCTTGGGTTTCCACCTTCTCACATTTCCTTCGTCACTTTTAGCAGTAAATTTTTTCCCCCACTTTGATTTCACATGTTGCTGATTCCAAAAACAAATTCTCTCCCAGCTTGAATTTTAAGAATGTTACAAATAAAAATGATGCCATGTATTCTCCAGTTTATGACAAGTGCACTCTATGCTCAATGCTTTTCAGAAATGCCATCCAAAATCCGAACATAAGGTTTCATCCGGTATGACATGGTGCTAACAAAACTTAATGAAGTTTCACAATCTTGTGTTTTCCCAACTAAGCACACTTATCCACCACATCCTCTCTTGAACTGAAATGTGCATATTTACTTAAGTAGACCACTATAATCTATAGTGATCCCTAAAGATTTGTTATTCATGGATAGTCCGTTCACAAAAATCCATTGTGATTAAAGTTCCCTTCCACTCGAACATTGGTAACTTGCTGCAATCCACTTGGTGTCTAGTGATCTGGTTTCATCAGTTGTTATATCAGATTTTCATCCACCCATAGAAACTGCTTCAAATAATATTGCTTTACTCGGAGCATTTCAACCATTATAATCAGTTGTTCCGCTTCTTTCTCTACCAAAACACTTGCCTTCATGTGAATAATCGCATTTGCCACTAGATTAACCTTCTTCGAGTGGTGGCTATCTCCAAATCATAGTCCATGACTATCTCCATTCATCTTCTTTGTCTTGGTTCATCTCCGGCTGACATTGCGGTCTTATCCTTGACTTCTTGTACTTCACCACGCTTACATGCGCTACTCTGATCAGAGCCCGTAAGTGAACTTGATAAAGTCTTCCCCACTTCGTGCACTCATCTCATATGTCACAACATTTACTCGCAATATTCTCAACAGCTCATTTTACCCTTCTGCATCCTCAACCGTCAAAACAAATAGGTTCTATCAAATTCTTTTAAAACTTAAAACACCAAATTTAGATCTTTGATGAGTCAATGCATAAGAATTCTCACTTGGATGGTACTATCACTTCCATACCCATCTGCCGCACTTTTGGAACCACATAACTTCCCTTGCATTGTCTCGCTCACCATACTCAACATCTTTTTCCGTCAACCCATTCAATAAATCAACCTTTTGAAAAACCTTTTACAAGTTGTCAATTCTTAACCACTAATCCGAACGGAGTTTCTAATCTATATTGGATCCTTTGCCACAGACAATTGCAGCGGTCGTGACCTTTCTTCGATTCGCATCACTCTTCCTTTGGGCGCCAAGTATCCTAAGAACCCAATGCTCATGTTCTAAAACTGCACTTCCTTAGCATAGCAAACAACTTCTGTTCCCTCAGTTTCTCCATCACCACCCTGAGATGTCCCTCATGTTCCTCTGGAATTTTTTAGAACACCAAAATGTCGTCAATAAAGATGATTACAAACTCATCCAAGAACTTATGGACCACTCCGTTCATTAGCTTCATAAACGTCGCTGGAGCATTTGTCAACCCGAATGGCATACCACGAATTCGAAGTGGCCATACCTTGTCCTCAATTCAGTCTTTCTAATGTCTTCTTCTACAATAAGGATTTGATGATAACCCGATGCCAAGTCAATCTTTGAGAACCACAATGCCCCCTTGAGCTGATCCAATAACTCATCGATTCGAGGTAAGGGGTACTTATTCTTATTCTCACTTGGTTCATCCCTCGATAATCAATGCACAATTGGAAACTACCATCCCTCTTTTTGACGAGCAATACTGGTGCACCCCACAATGAGCTACTCGGCCTAATGAATCCCTTCTCGATCAATTCCTCCAGTTGTTTTTTTTTTCAACTCTGCCATTTCCGTTGGAGCCATACGGTAAGGGGCTTTGGAAATAGGAGCAGCTCTAGGCTCCAAATCTATCGTAAACGGTTCGTCCAGCAACACTTCCCAATCCGCACCAGCAACGTAGATCTTTTCTCTGAACGACTCACATCCTTCCTCGACCATCCAATATGCTCTTACTGCCGATATTACCGGAATTCCAGTCTCCTTCTTCTTCCCTTGAAACACCAGCTTCCCTTCTTTCCGAGTAAAGGTCACTCGACATTTCTCCTAGTTCAACTAGCTCGATAGTATGCTAGTCAGTTCATCCCAAGAATTGCTTCATACCCCTTGATTGGTAGCACGATCAGATCGCCAGGCATGTCCACATCGCCTACTACAATTGACACATCTCGATAAATAGCATTCGACTTCAGTATAGCACCACCCACCGCATGAACTATCCTGATGCTTTCTTTGAGACCGTTTTTAGACGCCCAACACGCAACCACTACAGTACGCATAAATGAATACGCTGCCCCGGAGTCAAACAGAGTGTGTGTTTCAGTTCTCCTAGTACTAACAATTAAATCGATCGGTTTTGCCTCATCCTCCACGCCCAGCATATGCACCCTTGGTGCTACATTCTGTCTCTTAGCTGGTGGTTGCTGATCCCCTTCCGGAAATTCACCACGCGTACGAGCTTGTTGCACATTCGCTGGTGCCCTGCAGTCTCGAGCCAGATGTCCAGCAACACCACAATGGTAACAATTCCCTACGCCTCCATTAGGACAGTCCCGGATTTGATGGTCCATACTTCCATACTTGAGGCATCCACCAGTACCCTGACGACACACGATGCATCTTACCACCACACCACTAACGAGCGGATTAACTCCATCCTTACGTTCACCTTGTGAACCCCTAGTACCACGTTTACTAACCACACACCCGTTCTTGTTGCACTTTCATCGACCAATTAAGCTTCCATAAAGTGTGTTACACCACCCACGAACATCCAACACTTCATAATTCCATGAGACATTAACTTCCTTCATTTTCAGGAATTAACTTAGCAACTCTCACAATCCTAGCTTTCCAGTTACTCAACAAAAATCCATATCGCCTATTGCTTCATACTTCCTACCATCGTATCCACTCCTTCCCTAAAGCTGACATATCTTGATTCATCGCACACAACTTTAAAAAAAAATTACTCCTGCTGACCGAACAAACACGATTCCCAAATTTTCTACTTTATGAAAAACCCGATCGACGACACTTTTTCATCTTTAACAAGACATAAGTTAGTTTGCACTAACTTACTGAAACTATCGAACACAATTTCGCTTAGCCATTTACTGAGCAATCCAATCATAAACACATACTAAGATATACCCTAGAAATATCATACCACACATCCTTCGCGCGAGACATAGACCATCGGTTTCTTTCCACCCTTACCCACAAACCCAATTTTCGAAAAGCGGCCAGGCAGACAGAACTGACTGGCCTACCCCGCTCTGATACCAAATTAAAAACCCCAACCCGAAAATCTTTGAAAAACACGTTGAAAATTCTAAGTAAAGATCTTTATAAAACTTCCCAAACATTACCCATGTTCAAAATACCCTGCCCCGATGGTCTTCATCGTCCCGCGCTCCGGTCCACACAATCAACCTTACCTGCATCCGCAAAAGGAGGCATGAGTATACAAATTTACTCAGTGAGGACGCTCAAAACCGCCACATGCAACTCAATAATCAAGCAATCAAATTCCATATTCCATTCTAACAACCTAGCAATTTCGAATCTATCAACCTAGCAATTCGTTTCTATCATTTCTTACTTAGCCAATTTTCTTTCCTATTACTTATTCGTTTTCATGCATTCAAAAACTAACAACCTAACATCCGGTTCTATCATTCCTTTACTTTAGCATTTCCTAACATTCTGACCCGAAGGTCTATCAACCTTCGGCCATAGCCAAACTTACGGCCGTAGCCAAACTTGCGGCCAAAGCCAAACCTGTGGCCGAAGCCAAACCTGCGACCGAAGCCAAACCTGCGGCCGAAGCCAAACCTGCAGCCATAGCCAAACCTGCGGCCATAGCCAATCTGCGACCCGAAGGTCCATAACGGCCGAAGCCAACATACACGGCCCAAAGCCAAAACATGATCATAACATCTTTACGGCCCGAAGCCAAAACATATTTTTCTTCCTTAGTTTAATCACGTTCTTATAATCTCGTACTTTCCTTAATTACTTCAATTCTCAATCCGTTTCTATAACATTTTCAACCTAAAATTCCAATTCTTGTCGGATTAATTCTAAGTATTTCACGTAAACATCTCAATAAAACATAACATCATTTCACGCAATCTATCATGCAAATATCCTATGAATGTATGAACGTTCTTCGATCCTTGAGAACGATCTCGAAGAACGAAGAACAAACTTTCCATAAACAATTCCTCTAACGCATAATCTTCATCCTAACAATCCAACTATGATAAAAATACTAAATATTAAGTTGCCAAGAACCACGCCCTCACCTCGGTTGATCTTAAAAGATCGAAGACTCTGATACTTCATGCGTTTCCTGGTGAAGAACTCCTCGGATCCTCCTCGTTTAATCATTCTTCTCGAAATTTCCTCTCTAGAACTTCGTTCATGCTCTGGCTTCTCTCTAATTCTTGTTTATGAGTTCCGTGAGAAATGAAGGCTTGAGGTCTCCTTTTATACTTATTTCAGGAGTTGCTCACCAAGCCGGCCATTAAGTGTTGTTTTCTTATTTAGCTTGGTCAAACTTATCATCAATGACTCCAAAAATATATACGCGTATTGCCTTATATGACTCCCGTAGACCCGGCCTTATTTTTGTATAATCTCGTGAGTTGCACCTGATAAACTTGCCTTACTTGGAATCCGCATTCTCCGACAAACTTTCCATACCTAAACTGGCAGTCTTTAATTCCCTTGCTTAGACTTTGATCGCTCAATGTGTTTACCGAACACCCGACACTTAGTCAAAAATGTGGCTAATTCTTCCAACTCTCATGAATATAAGTGTTTCTACACTTAGAAAAATATGCTCCTTGTACAACTAAACCTCTCGCGATTTCTTTCCTTCGAATTTAAAAGTACTCTGGGAGCGGGTCGTTACACTGTGAGCCTAGGTCCGCGTGCCAAGTTGTCACAAAAAGTCGATCAATTGGTGACAACTTGTCCTGTGGGAGGGTTGTTAAAGGGTGAGGTCTTGGGTTCGAGTAACGCCAAGCGCACCAATAACCTACCGGTGGATGTGGAGGCGCTTCCTCCCACGGTGAGGGGTTAGGGTCGGTGCCCTGCAGGGTTGTGTGCCTGGGTCCGCGGGACAAGTTATCACAAAATCGTTCATAAGGGACTGGAACGTTGCCGGAGAATGGGATAAGCCAAATGGCATTACCAAGAACTCATAGTGGCCATCATGAGTGTGAAAATCCGTCTTGTGAATGTCATGTTCCTGCATCCTGATCTGATCTGATGGTAACCCGAGCATAAGTCAAGCTTCGTGAAATAAATTCTCCATGAAGCTCATCTAACAGGTGGTCTATCATCGGGATCGGGAACTTGTCTGGGATTGTGGCGTTGCTAAGAGCACAATAGTCAACACAAAAACGCCATGAAAAGTCCTTCTTAACCAGTAAAACCGGACTAGAAAATGGACTTTAACTGCGCCGAATGATCCCAGACACAAGCATATCATCCACCAGTTTTTCCATCGCTTCCTTGTGAGCTTGTGGATAGCGATATGGTCTCACATTGATCGAAGAGATTCCTGGAATAAGCTGTATAGCGTGCTCACGACCACGAAGAGGTGGCAAACCCGATGGTTCCGCAAATGACGCAGAGAATTGATTGAGAACCTCTTGTACCTGCGGTAGCACTTCCTTCTCCTGCAGCTCCAAGGACATGTGGTTATAGATGACCAAATCAAAGCCTTTAGAAACTACTGAGGGTGTGTAGCAAGTGACTTAAGAGATCAATACGCAACATGTAAACTAGCATCTCCACACAAAGCCACCCAACGCCCTCTGTAGTTTGAACTGAGTTCGTGTTTACTTCAGTCTACACGACATTTTACCAGAGTGCGAAGCCAATGCATTCTCAAGATCATATCGAAACTTTCAGTCTCCAAACAAATAAAATCAGATGTGAACTCTAAGCCCCCTAACAAAAAAGGGAACTCGAGTTCACAGTCCGCTGCCTTGAACGTGACTCCCGTGCCTAACATAATGTCTAGCTTCTTGTCCATCATTCTTTGTAGCTTGGAAGCATCCACAATATGAAGGTCGTGTGTTCGATTAACGCTCACCGCACTAATTTGATAAGAATTTGCATACTCTTTACGTAATAACACTCAAATCCTTATCACTGATGAAGAATCAATGGATAAGGAATAAAAATCTATAGAGTACAAAGGTGATGCTCGAAAGTTACAAAGATCTCATAGTCTCATCATGACTCAGCAACAACAAGTATTCCGAAAACAGAACAGCAAACCCTCTGTTAGAAACAAAGTCTCTATTTATGTGTGATTTGTTTCTTCTTCCCGCGCCTTTGTTACTTCCTCTCTCTTCCTCCTTCGAAAGTACACACGATTAAGCTTATCAGTCCTACCTCTTACCTGCAAGTTCAAAAGGGAGATATGAACAAAAATGTAGCAAGTAAAAATTATTGGCCTATAAATTTAAAATTTTGATTTTGCAACTTACTGTGACTATATTGATTTACAGGCATACTGGTTATATATTTGTAGATCCTATATTGTTCTGTTTATTATAACATTTCTTGTAAGGTTTACATAATGACCAGAATTTTCTATAGTTTTTAAAATTTTTGGTAAATTGTTAAGATTCATACAAAAGTTTTCAATTTTTTTTATCTTTACTGAAGAAACTAGTAGTAAAACTGAAAATAAAATAAAAAAGTAAACAACAGACTGTAAAGAAACAGAAGCAAAAGCAGAAGAACCAAGTCGCAGAACCAGCAAAACAACATCGGACCTAACTAAGCAAGTAAGGTTCGGAACAACAGGCAAGCACCACGAACTACCAAGAGACATGATGCCCTCAAAACCAAGAAAAAATGGCTCATGCATCTCCTTACTGTCGTTCTATTGTTAGTTCTATAGTTAGTTGCCAAATAGAGAGTTTGGGTGTAGCTTTGGGATTCTTTTTTTGCATTTTGAATCTAACCAATGCATTGTATAACTATTAGTTTGAGAAGTTTGCTTCTGTGTAGCAAACAATAAACAGATGATTGATGTTTTGATCGCGGGTAAGAACGGGAAGTCAGCTCAATCTAGGGATTTCAGAGAAATCAGTATAGACCTGCAACTTGAAGAAAATGAATTTAATCGAATCTTGTTCAAGACTTCTCGAAGAATTTCCCAATGTATAAAAAAATCTAGTTTATTAATTCTCAAAATTTTCTGTTACAAAACCTTAAGTATATATAACTCTATAAGTAGAGCTTTAGAAATCCTAATCTTAATAGTAAAACACCAACAATAAGGAGATAAGCAAAAAGAAAACAATAACTTAAATAAGGAAAGTATTCGTTGGAGTTCTTGGATGTTGCTTCTTCATGTTTGGTTCTCTATCTTTTACCTCTCACTAAGAATCAGTGAAAGGTTATGGAATCTCGCTTCCAAAACGCTTTTAAAATATTATATTTAAAAAGACATTAGAAGCTTACGATTCTTTTTGGAATCACGGTTCCGTTTAAAAATACATAATGTTATAAATAAGTAAGTATATAAAATCATGTTTTCTGTTATTATATTAAATCTAAAATTTAATAGTAATGAAATAGAAAGAATAAAAATATACAAATATTAAAAGTAATACTATAAACTATCTTATGCATTGAGTTTTTTATTAGAAATATAACGTATACATATTCAAATATTATTGAATCGTAAACACTTAGATTAAAATATAAGAACTCAATAATAAGAACTCACTTTATTATAGCTTTAGAAACTTAACTCAAAACTAAAGCTCTCTCAAATCTCATAAGTTGTATCACATCATAACATCTCCTTATATAAATATTATAATTTCCTAAACTAATTAGGAAACAAGTAGTTAATTGGAAATCTTCCTAATCCTAAACTCATTAAGATAACTTAAGTTAGCTTCAAGCTTAATTTAACATTTTCTCTCTTAAGCTTGAAATCACTATTCTTCACATCTTGAACTCTAGTGAGGTCTCTCTCATCTCTTTGAACTTGATCATCCCAAGTGCTTTAGTTAAAATGTCAGCCTTCTGCTCCCCTCCAGCCAGATGCTCAGTAACAAGACCATCTTCGAGACACTCTTATTATGAAGTGGAACCTTTTATGTATGTGTTTGTTGCGCCCATGAAATACCAGATTTTTTGTGAGTGCAATAGCTGACTTGTTGTCAATGCGTATGACTGCTTTCTCAACTCCATACTCGGTGATCTCACTAAGGATTTCATGTACCATATTAGTTGCTTTGCTATCTCTGTAGCTGCCATAAATTATGCTTCACATGAATACAAAGCCACTATTTCTTGTTTTTGTGAACACCAGGTGACTGGACAACTGTTAAACATAGAAAACATGTCCCATTTTACTCTTCCCATCATCTGGATCTACATTGTAACTACTGTCGTTGTAGCCCATGAATCCATTCTTACTCTCATTCTTGTAAACATATTCCCCTTAACTATTTTAAGACCTGTTTTAAAGCAGATCTCTGTGATGCTTTAGGCTCATACATATAGCGACTCAACACACCAACACATTGTAGAAGATTAGGTCAAGTGTGTATTAAGTACCTAAGGCACCCAATATTCCTTCAAAACTCCTTGTCGTTGATCTCTTCGTCCTTCAATGCCTTTGACAACTTTAGACCCGGATCCATTGGTATATGAACTGCATTACATTCACTCATTCCTAATATCTTTGTAGCATATCTCTCTTGTTTTAACATTATTCCACCTTCTAATTGAATTACTTCATTCCCAATATAGTAGGTAAGCTTCCCTAGGTTAGTCATCTCAAATTTTCTCGCCACCTCTTGTTTGAACTCTCATATTGCGCCAAGATTGCTACTTGTGATGAGTAAATCATATACGTAGACTACTATAAGAAGGATGGACCCCTTCGTTTGTCTCTGGAATAGAGATGGCTCCTTAGATAACTTTGTGAAATTTTAGCTCTTTAAGGATGGTCTTGAGTTTAATGTTCCAAGCCCTTGTAGCTTGTTTTTAGACCATAAAGAGCTTTGTGTAGCTTGCAGACTTTATTCTCACTGCCTTTTATCTTGAAGCCTTCAAGTTGAGAAACATAAACTTCTTCTTTTAACTCTCCATGGATGAATGCAGTTTTTACATCAAGATGGTGTATCTCTCACCCATTTGACGCAGCTAACGCAGTGATGACATGTATTGTCTATATCCTTTCTACGGGAGCAAATAATTCCTCATAGTCAATCATGTGTCTTTGCACGTAGCATTTCGCAACATGTCTGGCTTTGTACTTGCTTGTACTTCCTTCTGCGTTGCGTTTCAGTCTGAAAACCCATTTTAGGCCAATTTTCTTGCAACCATCAGGTAGATCAACAAGCGTCCAGGTCTTGTTCTTCTGTATAGATTCTATCTCTTCTTCATATGCCTCCTTCCATACTTTCTCATCTTTAGCCTCGTTCCAGTCCCATTATTCTTCATTGATCAAAAGAAGAATCATTTCCGTATTGAGTACTTCTGAGACGAGAACATAATCATCTAAGTAACTTGGTCTCGTGCTATGTCTTGTAGACTTCTTAAGGCCGGTTGAGGCTCTGTTTCATCTTCCTTTGTATCGCTACAAACACTATCTTCAACACAGTTCTCATTGTCACTGATATCATCTTAATTATCATCACTATTAGTGTTTTCTTCCATTTCATGCTGATAAAAAACATGATCATTCGCGGTTCAGCAAACCTTTCCTTATCAATTACGTTCCATCTCCATCATTTATTTTCATCAAACACTACATCTCTACTCACTACCACCTTCCGATTTGTTGGATCATATAACCAATAAGCCTTTGACCCCGGATCGGTTCCCAAATGTATCAATTCTCGCGATCGATCATCGGTTTTTTTGAGGTGTGTTGCCTCACTCTTTGCATAGCATATACATCCAAATACACGATGATGCTCAACGTTTTGTTTCTTTCCTTCAAAGCTCTTGTACGGAGTTTGATCTTTCAATTTTCTTGTTGCAACTCGATTGATGAGATATGTTGAGTTTCTTACTGCTTATGCCCACAAATAGTTTGGTATAGTCATGTGCTTCATGATGCTCTTGTCATCTCTATTAGTGTTCTGTTTCGTATCTCTCAACTACTATGTTCTGTTGTGATGAATATGGTGCAGTCAGATGGTGTATTATCCCATCATTTTGACAAAATTCTTGAGATTCCTGAGACTTTAACTCACCCGCCCATGTCTGTTCGGAGAGTTTTAATAATTTTCCATGTTTCCTTCTCGATAATACTCTTGAACTTCTTAAATTTTTCGAATGCTTTGCCCTTTTCTTTCATCAGAATCGACCACATGTAACAAGTATGATCATCGATCAAGAAAAATATATACATGTTCATTTCTGCTGTTGGAGGATATATCGGCCCGCAAAGATCCCCATGAACAAGCTCAAAGTTTTGTGTGGCTCGGTATAGTGTCACCTTAGGAAAAGATTCTCTTGCTTGTTTTCCTAACATACACGAGGCACACGTTTCCTTCTCAATGGATATCTTAGGTATACAAAATGACTGGTTCTTTTTTTCGTCATGCTTCTGATGGTCTCTATGCTAACATGTCCAATTCTCGCGTGACAAGTCGTTGAATCATCATTAAGACTCTCGAGTTGAAGGTATTTGAGGCCACCGACCTTCATGGTTACTTTATATAATTGATTCTTGGACCTAGCTGCTTTTATTAACAAATTACCATCTCGATCATACAATGTTAAGTAGTATTCTTTCATTCTGACATCGCAACCAGACTCTGTAGCCTGATGGAGACTGATAATGTTATTTTTTAGATTTTGTATGAAATGCACATCAGCAAAGATCTTTCGTTTGCCATCCTTACAGATGAAGATGATTGAACCTTTTCCTTTTAAATATGTACGAGATTCGTCGCTGAACCTCACCTTTTCCGTGATCTTCCCATCAAGTTTTGAGTACTCACAAGTTCTTGTCAAATGGTTACTTACTTTGTTTTCTATGTACCACATATTGTCTCCATTGGTGTGAGTTTCAAATTTGCTTGGCATCAAATTCTCTTCATTGAGGTATACTAACTCATGCATCATCAGCTCCTCAGATTCACATGTACTCTCGTCATCACTCTCTTGTGTCTCTTGAAGTTTAAGTAACCGATAAGAACATGTATAAGCATAATGTCCAGTCTTGTCGTGTTGAAATCATACTACTCTTGATGTATCTCTCTGCCTTCTTTCCTGTAACTTCCCCGATCCTGGAAAGGACCGGAGGGATGGACCTAGGACGAGTGAACAAGAAATTTGGTCGAGAGACCTCAAGGCAAGCGTCCCGAGATCTGGATAAAAGAGTAAAGTGATCTAGGAGCCTCAGATAAATCCTAGACATTTCAATAAAACCATGGCTGTCTTGATTCATATCATAAGAAATGATTATGAACAAGATATGATGAAAGAATGATCGGAAATCATGAGAGATTAGATCAGGTCGTAAATGGACCAAGGGGCTTAGAAACATGTAATAGGCTAAGGGAGAGGATCTGGATGAGCTGTAGAATCTGAGTTATCAGCTTAAACACTCGCTAACCAGCTCACACCAGCTGAATACCAGCTTAACAGTAGCTGGACATTCACTGACCATCTCACACTAGCTGGACGAAGTTAATATCAGATGGGAAAGATTTAGTATCTGAGCTACCAGCTAAAACTAGCTGAGCACTCATTGGTCATCTCACAGTATCTGTACAGTAGCTGAAAACACATTGATCAGCTCTCACTAGCTGAAGTACTAGCTGAGCTAGCTGGCCGAGCTAGCGATCAGCTGAACTTAGCTGACCAATCCGGTTGGCTACTGACCTATCTGGGTGGTCTGAAACTCTAGGTGGGTGGCTGGGAAGGTCCAGGGGCGTCTGATAACTGCCAGGCCCAAGGGGTGCGATCTAGACCATTGATGAAACTAATGACCAGAATTGAGGCTGAAAGGGTGCAACCCTTAGAAAGGAAACTGCCATTTCTCCTATAAATAGAGAGAAATTTCGTGGGTTTGCATACACGACATGGCTTCCTACTAAATCCTGAAGCACAAAAAAAAACAAAGAAATAAAAGGGTATATGGCCAAATTGAACAATCCAATGCCAAAAGGCGCATGAAGGCAAGAAGGAGACTTTTGTGGGCAATCAATGAGAAAGTTATGCACGACCCATTGATGGGTTTTAATCATTTTTTACATCACCCTAGGCATTCTCCAGAGCCTTGGAACACACGCAAATGGTCCGGAGAGAAGAGACAAGGCCATAATTCACTCTCCATGGCCATGGCAACTTTAAGGGCAGATGTGTGTGGAAAGGCAGATTAATGGGAGTTCAAGGCCAGAGATGTACGACCCATGGAGGGATATTATCATTGATATTAACTTATCAGGATTCATAAAAGCGTGTGTTGGAGGAGCATGATCGTTCATGATTAGGAGGGACACATGATCTTACATGATCAAGTATAAGGTAATCGATTTATGATTACTTCTCGGATTACAATTATATCTCTTGTATGAATGATCATGGCCAAGCATGATACGCCCTTGAAGACTATATATATATAGTCTAAGGATCCAAGAGTTGAAGAATGGGCCAAATCATGATTGGTATAACTCGTCCATATGGTGTGTTGGACGGATGCATTGCATCAGCCATATCATATGGAGCGAATCATGGGAACTTGGTTTGGGTTGATCACGGTCTGACCCAAAATAATGTGATCTATGGTTGGGTATGAATGGCCACAATCAAGGGCCAAAGATGAGGAGTGTGACACCCCCGATCGTAGATGACCGGAAATGACACGGTCGACGTCCCCTGATGGTCGACCCGAGGTTCTCGGAATATATCCGATTACCTTAGACTAACAATCAAAGAACACCGACGCACCTATCGTATACCACTCTAGGCTTTTCAACCAGACAAGCAATACACGATAGTTAGTTCGTCCCGGACAAGGACTAATATCATTTGAGAACTCGTGATTTATAAACATTCTTTATACATTATTTATTTACTTCAAACATCTTACAAAGCGTTATAGTTTTATCCTATAGCATAACGCACAACAACGTTTTAAGTAAATATACATCAAAAGGTACGTTGCAAGGACAACAAAATACTACCACTGGTTCGGCGTTCCTTTCGTCCAAAAGTAAAGGTCTTCCACCTAACGGTTACCTGCACACAACAAAGAGTCATGAGTAACTAGTTTACCCAGTGAATCTAGATCCAACTACACAATCAATAATAACCAAACAATAATCAAATGCATATATATGGCCATACAAGTACTAGTACTTCACTTAGCATATCATTTATCATGGTGAATTCTTATTTTAAACTTCACTTTCACATTACCCGCCAATCACCTTTCATATAATTACAATATATAGACTAGACTCGGTAAACCACAAAGGCTAGCCGAGCTTAGTGAGTTAGTATTACCTTCACCCTCGAACGTCCTTATGAACATTCGAGACTGCATCGTCATGCAGTACACGGCCTCCAGGGTGCTACCCCATCATCGTGTCTTCATGACCTCCAGGATTAATTTTTAATCCCCAATTAATCCTTAATTAATCCATGATTAACCCTTAATTAATCCATGATTATTTCTTAATTAATCCAAGATTAATAGACAATTAATCCAAGATTAATACACAATTAATCCAATAGTCCATAATTAATCCAAGATTAGTTCATAATTAATCTAAGATTAGTCCATGATTATTTCTTAATTAGGTTTAGTACTTGAGATCAAGTACTAATATGAGGATTAACCTCACTTTTACATTCTTGATTAATTCTTTAAGTGTAAGTGTTTACACTAAGTAAACACCCATGGTTCTTTAAGGTTCAGGGGCTTAACACTTATTCAAGATCATTCATTTCCAACTCATTCATACACTCACATGATCTAACTTAACATTCATCTAGACTCACCTAGAGATTAGTCTTGAAAGTGGCTGGAACAAGACTTGTCTTTAACTTAAACAAGGCTGAATGGTTCAAGAGAGAATGGCTCCAAGGATGGACTGGATTGTACTAGCAACCACCACTCCTTAGCTGAACAAAACAGAGCAAGCCACTTAAGTTCAGACTGCCGGTTCAGCACATAAACAATCGGACAGTTTTAGACAAGCTAAACAACTTAGGTCGGTTCATACATGCTGAGTTAAGGTCGGGTCTAAACATTTCATAAAATTTCAGCTCGGTTCTAGATAGGTTTGCTTCAGGAAAAGATCATTTCAGTTTGGCTTAAGTTCAATCAGTTCACACCAGTTTAGCTAATGGTTCAAGGAGACTGATTCAAACCGAACTAAACAAAACTGAACCGTAACAGCAACTTATACAAGTGATCCGACCATGACCTGACCTAAACATGAACTGGTTCTGATCAATACTGGTCTGAGGAAAGGAGATGAAGCTTACCACAAAAACACACGGCCAGAAGAACTCAAATGATTCTCCTCTCCAAGGTAAGCTTGCGGCTGGACTGTTTTGAAAGAAAACAGAAATCAACATCTCTTCATCACTAAAATAGAACAAGGCCTAGGGTTTTACTCTAGGTTCTCACCTTCTGAGCTTATATAAAGCAAGGAACTGAGCTTGAGGATGAAAGGAAATCGTTCAAGGTTCCCCCAATATTTTCTCTTGATTTTCTCTTCTTCTTTCTCTTTGTTTTTCTCTGTTTTTCTCACTGGTTTTTGTTCTCTGTTTTTCTTGCTTTCTAAGAACGTGGGAGAAGCTGGAGGAGGGCGATAAATAGCTGAGGGCCTTGCTTCACATGTGGGTTTAACTAAAGACAAGGTTTAGCTAGGTGACAGGCTGAGGAACCAAAACAATGGGCAGTGGAGACAGCTAGCTAGTTGGGTCAGCATATGCACATGTTGTCCTTTCCTTCCAATGAAGCAACTCCAGCCACTGAGAAAAATATTCAGGAGAAGGGAAGCAAGCATACAAGAAGCTTGAGACTTTCATGTGCCAATTACTACTGAAGCAAGCAAGCTGGAAGGTGCATGGCATGTGACTTAAATTTCTGAAAACAAGCAGGCAGCTTAGTAGGTGAAAGACATGAGTGATCAAAATTTATTTAAGAAGCTGGTCCATGATTCCAAATAAATTTCGACCAACAATTCTTTGTCCTTGGCCCTCGGCATGCTCTTGGAAAATCTTGTCCCGCTTAAATAAAAATGAACCATATTAATTAACACTCGACCAAAACTATCAAGAGAAGGTCTTTCGACCACAAGACAGTCCCGTCGAGACATTAATTCTCCGGGTCAATTTTTATTTTTTTTAATTCTGGTCGGACCAACCCAAACTGGTCTTGAGAAGTTTTACTCGACCAAAATATATCCGCTCGTGAGGGTCATTACAAGGAGTCTTGACCTTTCTCTAAACCAAGAGGCATGAATGCCTTGAGAGGATGCGACTTGCAGCATTGCAAAACAAGAGTATGGTTAGTACTATGTGTCGGGGACCACAAGTATTGAGTCAATGTGTATTTATTAAAGGAAGACCGTGTGTTATCTGATCATGTTGAGTATGGAAAACCTGATCCATGGATGATGGATCAAAGGGGCGGATCTAACTTGATTAGAGATACACTGGTTTGAAAGACCAGGCTGATCGGGATTTTGGAATGGTGTTTCCATGGCTGGTCAAGTAAGAGGGAAGACCCATCATATCTAAGCCATGTTGGAGTGGTTGGTTGACTGACTTAGGATCTGATGGTAATTGTTAGTCTATAAGATGGACTTGGAACCATATCCTATAGGGCAAAGGGATGTTGGATGGTGGATGAGTCAAGAAGAGGCTAGATGCATGTTGTTAGCGAATGAAGACTTCTCAATGGCTACTTAGTTTGTGGGGATGGTTGGTTGAGTGGCTAAGTACCAAAGAGAAGGGGTTCATGTATGTATCAGAAGGTGAAAATGAGTTCAAGGCAGCTGGTCGAAGTGTAAAAGAGCTGGAAAGAGTACATGACAGCTGGGAACAACTCTGTCTTAGCTCAGCTCAAGTGTATCAGCTCGATGAGCTGGATGTACTAGCTTAGTCATCTGGGAACATCTCGGTCTTAGCTCAGATCAAGTGTATCAGCTCGATGAGCTGGATGTACTACCTCAGTCAGCTGAATCAGCTGAACCGATGAGCTAACAAGCTTCGTGGATGTGGCAAAGGTAGGACCTAGCAATTGCTTGGATAGATTAGTATCTTGCTAGGATGCTAGTAGAATGGAACCTCGGATCAGTGTGACTGGAACCGTTCCAAGGATTGATCTATAATCTGAATGGTGGTAAGTGAACTGGCCAAGGCATACACAATTGGACCAGACAAGTTCCAGATGGATTATATATACATGGTTAATAGAGAATATTCCGCTGCATATTTTTAGAAATGATCTAAGCTATGAAATGAATAAGTTGGTCGTAAGCTAACGTCCAAAATAGCCCTTGCCTTTAGGTGAGATTATATATAAGGGTGAAAAAATGAGAGCTTCGGCCAGGACGTGGCCAGAACGACGAAGGACATCGACCGTGGCTTAGGGAGCCGGGTTGGGGCCCTTCAAGTTGGTATCAGAGCATGTTTGATCCTAATAAGGACGGTGCTCAAGGAATTTAAGTTCAAACCGATATTACTTCAAAAAGACTAAGATGACTATGAAACCTTTTATGGTGGTGAGCCAAGAGGGAGTTGAGGTGAGATAGGGTATCGTTCTTGAACGGGAAATTTCCAAGACGAACTATCCTAGCCAAGATTCACTCTCCAAGGGAAAGAACCTTAAAACAAGAAGGTTAGTCAATCTAGTTAATTAGAAGTGATGGAAAGTTTTGGAGGACGAAAGTAATTTAAAATTTATGTCTCATAGACGAAATGACCAATGTCGACACTTGGACCAGAGAGTGGCTGTGATCGAAAATGACCAGCATACTACTGAAGCTAAGTTTTACTCCTTGGCAAAAATTAAGAATAAGTGAGAAATATGAGATGTTCAATGTGGTCTAATGAAAATCTTACATGACTAGTACACGAGCGTGATCGGATGGATCAGCGCGGACTCAATGTAAGTCAAGGTAATATTCCTTAGATCAGGTCGGATGGAAGAGACAATTTCCAAGGTGAATCCGACCTAAAGGAATGAAAGAGCAAACTCATTATGTTCTTCCTTGTCAATGGAGGAGCATGATATTGGGTATCCTACAATGACGGGGATTGAGGTATAATTAAATGCTTTTGTGAACGGTATGAGACGTTCATGGAAGTGTTACAATTTGGAAAATGGTATGAGACATTTTCCAATTGTTTGATCAAAACCAAAATCTTACTCATTCAGGTACCTAATGAAAAGGGAAATAATAAAGTGATTGGCAATTCCATGAAGGATGTTATGTGACGTTCTTTATGGTGTGATCAGGAACTATGGTATTGTCCATGGGAAGATAGCTTGTAAAATTGTGTTCAAAAATTGTAATTGGTCTAAGGTAGGCTGCACTTGGGTTAAGCGGCCTGGGGAAACAAGATAGATCCGCTAAGCCTAGACCAAGGTTGGTGCGAGTGGATTATGTGTCTAAGTGATCCTACCAGGACTTGACCAAGAGGAGGCGTTACCTTAGGCATCATGATGTGTCATCTAAGGATTGTCAGGTACGAGAAGTGACTTAGGGAAAGGATCATGCTTGGTTAGGCAATCGAGTCCAGGAAAGGGGCCAAGGTTGACTAACATGCTTGAGTCCGAGAGGGATATAGTCGGGACTGACTTAGATCAAATGAAAGACGACACATTTGTATGATAATAGGGTCGCATAACGACTAAGTTCAGTAATGAACCAGAGTCGAGATAAAAGACGATCTGGTCATAAGGAACCAGAATCGCTAACGGCCGAGTCAAGTGATGGACCAGGGGCAGATATGAAAGACCGAGTCTGGTTAAGGACCAGGGTCAGGATAAAGACGATCAATTCCAGAGAGGGATAAGGATCGCAGTACGACCAAGTCGAAGATACGCCTATGGTCGGGGTAAGAAGGTTAAGTCCAGGATTGGACAAGGATTGCAACATGATCATGTCCAGAAAAGGGACCAAGATCGCATCATGACTAAGTCTAGTGATGGACAAAAGTCGAGTGCAAGACGATTTAGTTCAGCTGAGACTAAGATCGCAGTATGACCAAGATGGACATGGCTGTGGTCGGGTTAAAGGGGGATCAATTTCAGGGGACTTAGATTCACAAACCAATAAGTCCATGAAAGGCTGAAACCTCAGAATGATCTGTTAGGACTCGCGGTAGGAAGAGCAGCCTAAAGATTGGAATAAGTTCACTAAGTCTTGTCTTGCACATTGAGCGGCTTGAGGATTTGAATAAATCAACAAGCCTCGAGTGGTGCAGCAAGCGGCTTAGGAACTGGAATGAGTCTAGTTTTTAGACCATGATATACAATCTCGTCAAGATGGATTAAGATCATGAGATATAAAACTGCGTTCAGAACTTGGTGAACATTATGTATGCAACATGGGAAGTTGGGATGGGTTCATTAAGTTAAACAAAGAGTGACCAATTGGTTGGGATTAAAGTTAATGTCCTTCCAAGTGGGGGGAGACTAGTTATGCTGCTGATCAAAGATTTGATCGTGAGAAGGATCATGGGGGAGAAAGCAGGTGATTTGGTTGTGAAGAACCAATCTAGTGTGTTCCATGTACAATATCAGACTAAGTATGACAGGAAACTTAGTCAGGATACAAGGTATAAGCACCACCGAATTCGAGGATGAATTCCTATTAAGAGGGAGAGACTTGTAGCATCCCCGATCCTGGAAAGGACCGGATGGATGGACCTAGGACTAGTGAACAAGAAATTTGGTCGAGAGACCTCAAGGCAAGCGTCCCGAGATCTGGATAAAAGAGTAAAGTGATCTAGGAGCCTCAGATAAAGCCTAGACATTTCAATAAAACCATGGTTGTCTTGATTCATATCATAAGAAATGATTATGAACATGATATGATGAAAGAATGATCGGAAATGATCATGAGAGATTAGATCAGGTCGGCAATGGACCAAGGGGCTTAGCAACATGCAATAGGATCAAAGAAAGGATATGAATGAGCTGTAGAAGCTGAGTTATCAGCTTAAGCACTCGCTAACCAGATCACACCAGCTGAATACCTGCATAACACTAGCTGGACATTCACTGACCATGTCACACTAGCTGGACGAAGTGAATATCAGATGGGCAAGATGTAGTAGCTGAGTTACCATCTAAAACTATCTGAGCCCTCATTAGCCATCTCACAGTAGCTGTACAATTGTTGAACACTCACTGATCAACTCACACTAGCTAAAGTACTAGCTGAGCTAGCTGGCTGAGCTAGCTGGCCGAGCTGGCGATCATGTCAACCTAGCTGACTAATCCGGTTGGCTACTGACCTAGCTGGATGGTCTGACACTCTAGGTGGGTGGTTGGGAAGGTCTAGGGGCGTCTGGTAACTGCCAGGCCCAAGGGGTGCGATCTGGACCACTGATTAAACTAATGGCTAGAATCGAGGCTGAAGGGGTGCAACCCTTAGAAAGGAAACTGATATTTCTCCTATAGAGAGAAATTTTGTGGTTTTGTAGACACGACATGACTTTCTCCTACACTCTGAAACACAAAAAAACACAGAAATAAAAGGGTATATGGCCAAATTGAACAATCCAATGCCAAGAGACGCATGAAGGCAAAAAGGAGACTGCTTTGTGGGCAATCAATGAGGAAGTTATGCACGACCCATTGATGGGTTTTAATCATTGTTTACATCACCCTAGGACTTATCCAGAGCCTTAGTACACACGCAAATGGTCAGAAGAGAATAGAGAAGGCCAGAATTCACTCTTCATGGCCAAGACAACTTTAAGGGTAGATGTGTGTGGAAAGGCAGATTCATGGGAGTTCAAGGGAAGAGATGTGCGACCCATGGAGGGATATCATCATTGATATTAACTTGATCAGGATTCATAAAGGCGTGTGTTAGATGAGCATGGTCGTTCATGATTAGGAGGGACACATGATCTTACATGATCAAGTATAAGGTTGTCGATTTATGATTACATCTCGGATTACAATTCTGTCTCTTGTAGGAATGATCATGGCCAAGCATGATAAGCAGTTGAAGACCATATATATATATATATATATATATATATATTATGAAGTGATCTAAGGATCCAAGATTTGAAGAATGGGCCGGATCATGATTGGTATAACTCGTCCATATGGTGTGTTGGACGGATGCATTGCATCGGCCATATCATATGGAGCGAAACATGGGAACTTGGTTTGAGTTGATCACGGTCTGTCCCACAATAATTTGATCTATGGTTGGGTATTAATGGCCACTATCAAGGGCCAAAGGTGAAGAGTCGTGACCTTTCTCTAATCCAAGAGGCATGAATGCCTTGAGAGGATGTGACTTGAAGCATTGCAAAACAAGAGTATGGTTAGTATTATGTGTCAGGGACCACAAGTATTGAGTCTGCGTATTTATTCAAGAAAGTCTGTGTGTTATCTGATCATGTTGAGTATGGACAACCTAATCCATGGATGATGAATCAAAGAAGCGGATCTTACTTGATTAGACATACATTGGTTTGAAGACCAGGCTGATCGGGATTTTTTGAATGGTGTTTCCATGGTCTGTCAAGTAAGAGGTTACTCATCGGATCTAAGCCATGTGGGGGTGGTTGGTTGATTGACTTAGGATCTGATTGGCATTGTTAGTCTAGAAGATGGACTTGGAACCATATCCTATAGGGCAAAGGGATGTTGGACGGTGGATGAGTCAAGAAGAGGCTAGATGGATGTCCTTAGCGAATGAAGACTTCTCAATGGTTAATTAGTCTGCGGGGATGGTTGGTTGAATGGCTAAGTACCAAAGAGAAGGGGTTAATGTATGTATCAGAAGGTGAAAATGAGTTCAAGGCGGCTGGGCGAAGTGTAAAAGAGCTGGAAAGAGTACATGGAAGGTGGGAACAGCTCGGTCTTAGCTCAGCTCAAGTGTACTAGCTCAATGATCTGTATGTACTAGCACAGTCAGCTGGGAACAGCTCGGTCTTAGCTCAGCTCAAGTGTATCAGCTCGATGAGCTGGATGTACTACCTCAGTCAGCTGGATCAGCTGAACTGATGAGCTAACAAGCTCTGTGGATGTGGCAAAGGTAGGACCTAGAAATTTCTTGGATATATTAGTATCTTTCTAGGATGCTGGTAGAAGGTCTTAGGAAAATGGAACCTTGGATCAGTGTGACTGGAACCATTTAGGATTGTTCTATAAGATGAATGGTTGTAAGTGAACCGACCAAGGCATAGAAAATTGGACCAGACAAGTTCCAGATGGGTTATAGATCAGTGGTTAATCGAGAATATACTACTGCATATTGTTAGAAATGATCTAAGGTAGGAAATGGCTAAGTTTTCGTAAGATAAGATCTAAGATAGCCCTCGCCTTTATGAGAAATTATATATACGGATGAAAAAATGAGAGGTTTGGCCAGGACGTGCCAGAACGATGAAGGACATCGACCGCGGCTTAGGCAGCCGGGTTGGGGCCCTTCATTTCCAATCTCTCTGATTATTATAGCATCCATGTCCCCTTCCTCTGTCGGTAAAGCATACACCTTGTCCTATAGCTCGGCTATAGTTATCTTGATGATTTTGTGAATTCATATTAGCATACATGAGTTTCCGTTGAACCTCTTTTTGATCTTCATCTTGGATTTTTTCCTTATAAGCTTTTAGTCTCCCCACTATATCCTCAAAACTCGTGGTGTTGAGGTCGAGAACTTGTTCGAGAGCGGCTATGATGTGTATGTACTTCTTGCGTGGAAGACTGCTTAAGAATTTTTTTTCATTAGTGTAGGTTTCTCTCCCTAAGCTGAAGAATGAGAAGACATTTTTGCAAGTTTTCTAGAGACTTCATCAATTGTATATGTATCTTTCATCTTCAATTTATTGAAGTCGTCATTGGAGTCTGCAATCTAGCTTCTCAAACCATATCAGCTCCCACGTGTCTTGCCTTTATCGCTTCCCACACTTTTTTTGACGTATCAATATTACCAACCAAGAGAATTAAGGTTTCAGGTATGGTCTGAAACAACAAAGCTCGAGCCATGTCGTTTTTATCTCCATCATTTGTCTTCGGTTCTATTGTTTCCCATACTTTGTGCACCTTGAGTGCTACCTTCATCCGCATGCACCATACCGTGTAGTTGGTGGTAATGAGCATCGGACATTGAATTGTCGAAGGACCACTCTCCTTCGGTTTGCTTGTCGCCACAATTAGATCTCCTCTCCCATGTTTTGTTCTTCTCACAGAACTTATATTCTCTTCTCTCGGATGTTCTTTTTTTTGTTTAATATTTCAATAATGCTCTGATACCAATTATTAAATCGTAAACACTTAAATCCAAGTATAAGAACTCAATAATAAAAACTCACTTTGTTATAGCTTTAGAAACTTAACTCAAAACTAAAGCTATCTCAAATCTCATAAGTTGTATCACATCATGATACCTCCTTATATAGCTATTATAATTTCCTAAAATCATTAGAAAACACACAAGTAGTTAATTAATAATCTTCTTAATCTTAATCTCATTAGGATAACTTAAATTAAGTCAACAAATATATGTGTCAATTATTTATAAAATATTTAAAATAATTAATATAATAATTCCTTGTATGATTAGTGAACAAAAAACTTTTTATGACATTTTTTATGTAAACAAACAACTAAACAAAGTTAGTAAAAAACATGATTAGTGAAGGTATCTCAAGGAGTATCTCATACTAAAAGAGACGAAATTTAATAAATAAAGAAAATAGAAGAAGTAAATTTTTTTAAAAAAAAGTGTAAAATTATCTCAAACGATATTTTTTCCAATGTGTAAGTGACTAATTCTTCACGTGGGTCATTTTCATTGGTACATCTCATTTCATATTTAAAATAATGAAAAAAATAGAAATATATTAATTAGATATAGATAAGAGATGCTCTATACTCAAATATGCCAAAGAAAAAGAAAAGAAAATCTTATTATAATAAATTCACCAATTGCCCCAACTGCCAAAAAGTGTAATTTAATAACTTCGAACATTTTACAAATATTGACAATTTTCTCATATTTTTCGACAAGCGGAGCAGTGCTCACTGCGTTGAGTTTGTGAAACGCCTGGATTTTAAACTAAAAAGATATGAAATAAGTAGATGGATTTTACAACTAAAACGGAGTTGTAAAAATATTTGGGCGAGGGGAAACACAAAATATATAAGTACACAGTAAGGGGATGTTCGTTTCTCCATCTCTCATTTCCATCCGGATGATCCATTTATGTGATCCATCTAAATGATCCATCCAGATTTTAGGGGTTGTTCGTTTCTCCATTTAGATAAGCCATCTAGATGAGTCATCCGAATGGATTTTATGTTCGTTTCTTTTTTTCTATTTCCATCTAGATGAGTTTAATAAACAAATTACAAATATGCCCATATTTTGATTTAATCATTTGTTTGATATTAGTTTTAACTTAACTAATTTTTATTATTTAGTCTAAAATATATTTACACTAAAATTAATTTAAAATTAGCATTTTGACATTTATAAATTTTTATTTCATATAAATTTTTATTTATATGAAATAAATTCAAATTTTACAAAACTCATATATTTATGAATACTTCATCTTTTGTGATAATTTGAACAAATGGAAAAACACGTTTTTACAGTTTTGGCAAGAAAACATGATTTTGCGAAAAAAACGCGTTTTTGCGGTTTTGATGGAAAAACATTTTTACGGGTTTGGCGGGAAAACACGTTTTTGCAGTTTTGCGAGAAAATACGTTTTTGCGGTTTTGGCGAGAAAACGCGTTTTGGTGGGAAAACGCGTTTTTGCGGTTTTGGCGGAAAAACACGTTTTTGCGGTTTTGGCGAAAAAATGCGTTTTTGCGGTTTTGGCGGAAAAATGCGTTTTTGCGGTTTTGGCGGAAAAATGCGTTTTTGCGGTTTTGGCGGGAAAACGCGTTTTGCGGTTTTGGCGGGAAAACGCGTTTTGTGGTTTTGGCGAGAAAACGCGTTTTTGCGGTTTTGGCGAGAAAACGCGTTTTTGCGGTTTTGGCGGGAAAACACGTTTTTGCGGTTTTGGCGGGAAAATGCGTTTTTGCGGTTTTGGCGAAAAATGTGTTTTTGCGGTTTTGGCGGGAAAACACGTTTTGTGGTTTTGGCGAGAAAACGCGTTTTTGCGGTTTTGGCGAGAAAACGCGTTTTTGCGGTTTTGACGGGACAACGCGTTTTTGCAGTTTTTGGCGGGAAAATGCGTTTTTGCTATTTTTGCGGATTTTTTTTTCGTTTTTGGCGAAAAAATGTATTTTTTATTTTAGTAGGAAAATACGGTTTTGTAATTTTTTCGTAAGTGAAAAATGATATTATCTTTAAGTTTATAATTTGTTAAATGTATAAGGGGTATAATAAACATTATACCATTTGGACAGAAACATCTCCATCCAGATGGTCCAAATTGGTTGAGCTGGATGAACTTTAAAATTTAGCCTAAAACTTTAAAGTCATTCAGATGAGCCATCGAGATGTATTGTACTTTTAGTACCTAAACAAACAAAAGTCTCATCTCCATCCAGATGACTCATGTGGATGGTGAAACGAACAGGCCCTAAATATGTGGGTTTAACTTGCGTTTTACTTTGAAAATTTTCAAGAAAATAATATGCGAATAAATCCTAAAATGAAACATGATATGTTCTTAAACTTCAGGAGCAAATATACTTGTGACAGTAAGCCGTCCCTGACAGTCAACGTAAGAAACGGATCAAAACCTTATATGTATATATATATATATATGAACTACCAAGCAAAGAGATAAGGAGTTGTTAAATGCAATGGAGGTGTCAAGCGTTTCAGTGATTGTGTTCTCTGAAAACCATAGGAGATTCGAAATGGTGTTTAGGTGATGTTAGAGCCAGCTTCAAATGCAAAGGGAGGTTTGGTGAGATTGTGACACCTGACCTTTACCATGTTGACCCTCTTCGAAGATGAAAAAAAAATAAAGTAAATTATGCACCAGTCGAAAGTAGTATTAAGAGATACTATATGAAGCTAATAAATGTAATTTAATCATCAGAAGGCAACAGTATTTAAAAAGGGAATTTAGAAGATGAAATTGATTGAGCATACGAGAGGCAAGGTAATAACACATTCCCGAGCAAAATAGATCACACACTAACAAAATGAATAGAAGAAAAACCCAAAGTTGCAAAATTACATCCACATATAAACCATATACAAAATGAACAATAATGAATATTAATAAAGCCCCCCCCCCAAAGACACAGGAGAAAACCAATGAACCACGAGCACAAGTGTCTCTCGTTACGTGTTAGAGTCTATAGGGGCACCTGTTCTAGCCTGTAAGATCCTGTTTGCGTAGATGGTCACTAACCGAACCTGTGTGCTGTTTAGACCTTCCAAATGCGGCAAGAATGCTTTCCCAAGCATTATATATATGTCTACCAGACAGAACACCACTGTCTGCAACAACACGCAAATCTCAAAATAGCTCAGAGAGACGTATTATTAACCTTTTGTATCCCAGATTTCATATAAGCGGGCGATTTTTTTTTTTTTTACCTTTCGGACATCTGCGCTTTGGTTCCCAAATGCTTCAAACACCGCAGGCAAAAAGGAAGACAATTGATCCATTAGCTCCTCTTGCGAGAGCCTACCCACAAGCTGTGTCCACAAGAAAGCAATGTGTCCCTTTCAGTGACATCTGATGATTGTATGTTATCTATATATATATATGCAACTTTCTGACTTTTTTACCTTAGTTAAACAATTGATGCAAGCCACGAGAGTTTTCTCATCTTCTGTTACCAATAGTGGCACAATAACCTGAAACAATGACATCACTTAGATTAAGTCAACTAGCGATCAAATGAGGCTATGAGAAGAGGGTAACTCTTATTAACTACATACACTTAAGCATCTGAAAGGATCGTATTGGGACAAAACTGTGGTCAAGCATTGCTCAGCTTCACCGGAAACCTGAAGGGATATTTATCATATACGAGGAGATCAGGGAGTCATTAAATATATATATATATATATAAGAAAGTATAAGGGTTTGAGCATGCAATCTGTTACTTTTGGAACAGAGTCCTTCGAGACATGAAGCAGCTTCTCAATTACTATCTCAACCGAATCTTCCATGGCATCTTTCTGAAATTATCAAATGAGATATATACAAGTAAGGAAAGATACTCGCAATTTCACAGAACTGGAAATATAACACCATTAATGTGTTAGAAACGCTTGGTAACTGAGTCTGAGTAAGTAACAAACCTGGCTCTTTAACATTTCAAAAATCAGCGAAAGAGCAACTTCTCTGACTGAAAAATCTTCGTCATCGACCACTTCAAGAACAGCCGTCAATATTTGATTGAAATACTGCGAATAAATAAAAGAATGGAAAATATCCATTAGAATTGATAGGCAAACGCATGTTTTTAGTCACTATGAACAGTACACGACTTTTGACTCAGCAAGACGAATAAGAATAATATGGAAAAAACCACAAATAGCGAAATACAGCTGCTACCACATGTCAACAATTTCAAGGTTTGGCTTGTTAAGTTTCTAGTCCTAAGTTAAAACCAATATAAAACAGGCAACCCACCAACTAAGTTTACCAATACACATTTTTCTTGTCTTACCTAATCTTGTTTAGCCTCATAATATGATGGAGTAAAAGACATATCCAGTAACTACAACTTTTTTCAATAGAACTGTAATCTACAAGTTATACATGTCGGGACCAATTCCTCCGACTACTGGAACCAGGGTTCATTAGGTATTACCTTGGTCCAAACTGATTCCTCGTCAGCTACAGAGGCTTCAATTAATTGCTGGAGTCCAGATATCTTGCTCGAAGAAGGGCTTCCATCACTCCCATTGATCTGTAAAAGCAAACCATCAGACATGCTTTGAAGTACCAGAGACAAAAAAAAAAGATAACGACTGTTAGCAGATGTGGCAATTGTTACTTACCATATGTAGAATCTGAGGAATGCTAGGTCCAGATTCCGGTGTTGGGTTAACCTTAATAGATGAGAGCATGTAGTTACTCAAATCTAAGTCGCGGGAGACCTCATTTCCATGTCTTTCTTCCAGGGAATCAGTGGTTGTCATATTCAGACCATTTTTCTCCAAATGTTGTGGAGATAAGTCATCCAAATTTTCAACATTGTCTGAGCTTCCATTAGGGCTGCTTCTTGATATCAAATTCTCACCAGCTGAAGTAAACGTGTAATCACAATCCTTTTGGGTCAACAAATCACTAGCAGAACTTATCCCACTTCTGAAGTTGTGATATAGTTTTTCCTGAGTTCCACTGGAAACACTTTGACCAACAACACCACCAGTGACCGTTGCCGTCTCCTGGGAAGAACTCCACTTCCTACCACTATCACTGTCAACAGAACCCCCAGAATACCTGCCAAGGAATATATTCTTCTTGGAAGCACTGGGATATCCTTCTTCAGATGATGTCCCAACGGCATCAGATGGGTCATAGGACTTTATTCTCTGCTTCTCCTTCTTACTCTGCATATAATTTAATAGGTCCACCTCGATGCGGGGAGTATATTGCTTGAGGGCTCTTCTCAAGGAGTTTTGCTCCTCAACCGACAAACTAAGAATGTAATTTAGAAGTCCTGTAGAATCATAGTGATTGTAGACAGATATGATACAGGTAATGGAAGCTTCTTTTAACTTGGTATTTTTGTCCCGGGTTAATGGTGTCAACTTTGCCAGCCACAACTTTAGGATGCCACTATTACCCGAAATTTCAGGGTTACCAGCGTACCTGTTGAAGGAGTTGATGGCAAATTCAATCACAGCTAATTTAGCTTTTGGTGATCTCTGCTCATCCAGTGAACGAAGCAACGCAGGTAAAAGGGAATCCACACTGTAGGTTTTGCTGACAATTTCCAAGGTTGACGAGCAAGGTTGTCTAACTACCTCTTTTGGATCGATTAGCCTTGAAAACACATGGGGTAAGACTCTTTCCATGTAGCTCTCAAAAGGCTTTCGGCATGATGGTATAAGATCCGCGAGTGTCGACAGTGCTGCTTGTGCAACCTTGTGGTGAGGATCATCCAAGTGTCGGAGAAATAGTTTCATAACTTTCTCAAAATTTTGGATTATTTCTTGAGCACCTTTTGGGCCTTGTTGCAGCAAAGTTTGGAGAAAATTAAAAGCTGCAACTCTGGCAGACCAATCAGAACTTGAGTTCAGTCCATCGTTAAGGGCCTCGTTCAGAGACGCTGGACCATCAACATGATTTGACATGTCACCAACTTGTAGCTGGCTATCATCAAAGCTCCTCCTCCTACCTGCCGACATTCTTCCCCCAGCGTTCTTTCTCAAAAGTGGCCTCTGGAAATTGGGAACATGGCTAGCGTTTGAATCCCTGAACGTCAAATCTCTATACGAGTAATCAGTTTGCTGTCTGTCTAAATGACCCACCATAAACCGCCTCGCCTCCCTGGAATCGTTGTTGTCCTCAAAACAACTTCTTTCATTTCTCTCTGAGACCCGTTTAGCTGTCAAGGACGAAAAGCTAGGATGAGACTCGGACAACAAATTGCCACGGTATGATTGTCTTCCTGAGTCCTTTGCCGCTTGTATTTGAGTGATGATATCTGACAAACCAAGGCCACCACTGCGATTACTGCCTTTGTTAATACTACGCATTGATTTAGCAGTTGTGCTATTTGTGAGAGTATTGGATGCTGCACCAGAAGCATGAAATGAAGGATCACGAGACGATGGAGGGTCAACTCCTGCACTAGGGAATGAAAAGACAATTTAGCTGCGCAAGAATGTTTTAGCTCATGTCACAGAATGTTTCGAAAACAAGATATACTCTCACAAGGAAAGGAGTTCAATACCTAAATCTAAACTACTCGAACGAAGGGCTGCAGGATTTTGTCTATCGGATACATGCAGTCCTCGGAGCATACTTTCAATTGCACTGACCTTCTGCTTGCTTGACTGTAACACACTTTCCAGACTACGTTCAGAACCTTTATTGAGATCCTTTGATTGGGATAGGAGTAGGCCAGAAGAAAGAGATCCTCCTGAGTACAAATTTGAACTTCTATCCATAGCGACTATGGCTGACGTTCCATAGCCTGGTAAATTAGATGGAGCAGACGTCTGAGAAAATGAAGGCTGGGAGTGTCTCTCACGGACAGATGGTGAGGCGTGTCTTCTATGAATTCCACCTTCTTCTTCATGTATTAGCTGAGTACATATGGAATGTGTTATTAAGCCTTATCATGCTAACATGCAGAATATAGAGAGTTGAGAAGCCTTACCCTTTGAATGACAGGGTCAAAGGAGGAAAATAAACGACGAGAACGATCCGGCCAAGTTTTTGCAAACATTCTGTAGCACATCCTAGCAGTTGCTCGTACCTGTTATTCAATATATTAACAGCTTTCAATGATACATGGGATAATGATAGATGGGCAGTACAGGAAATGCAATCGTTTGATACTAATAATGCAAACATAATCTCATTAGAAGTTGCACTGAACCCTAATGTCTGCCTTCCAACAAAGAGATGAAACAAGGAAACTACCTCGCTCATAGCATCTGCAACACAGCATCTAATCAGATCTTCGTATAAATCAACTGACCGCTGAATTTCTGGAGCATCAGGCCAGTGTTCGAGTGTTAATAGTGCATATTCACAACATCTGTATAAAAACTGGGATCAACTTTCATAAAATCGAAGGTCTTATGATTTACACGAAGGCCGTAGTATACCTTGCTCGCAAAACTGCATTACGGTCATGCTTTGCTGACTCAGCTATGCGAGGAAGTACACGGGCAGCTTTGCAGTTACGCAGCATCTAGAATAGCAAGAAATCATCTGTGTAAGCGCAAAACTTAGACGAGCAGGCAATCTTCTAGAAGCAAAAATCAGAATAGCTAATGATTTACTGTTTTTATGCAGTTGTCAGCAGATTCTGCAATTACAAGCACAGTTATCACAACCAGCTTGAAAAGTACCTGATTACATATAATAATATTAACATGAATGTATATGCATTGAATGTCATAAAAGTAGATGACAGGGGTTTAAGCTTACTGGAATAAAAATCTCAGCGCATGCTTCAAAATCACCCAGTAGCTCTTTTGATAAGAGACACAAGAGATGGCAAGCCTATGTACACAAGAAACAGCAAATGAAGGAGAGGCAAGGATATAAATACAAAACTATATAAAATAAGGCTGCATTCGTCTAAAATACCGTTCATCCCTACTGGAACTAATCAAAATGTGTTATTCTGGCTAAAATGACTACAAATTATTAAAAAAAAAATGGAGTGTTGGCATGGGCCAGGGAAAATATGAATTCCATAAACCAATGAAATAGCATTCCTCTCAACATGCCAAATTATCAATTTGTCTCCATTGTTGGGCAAAGAAGAATCACAATGCACTCCAAATATTAACAACAAAAATATCAAATCGACAATTTAGTGAACCTGCTTCACAACGGTAGACCGCCGGTCAGATAATTGTGTACTTAAGGGACCAACAAGTTGCTTCAGAAGACCTCGAAAACAAGAGTAGTCAGTCGCACCTTCAACAGAGAAAGATTCCATGAGATGTGATACTAGAAATTTCAGAAAATGTCATGGAGAGCAATCATATGAAAAGAGACGGACAAAAGAAATTGATTAAGTACCTCCTGCAACGAGTCCTTCAACCCTCCGCATAGCTGAAATACGCATTGACCAGTCTTTCTCTGGGACAAGTGTTGAAGCAACTTTCTCAAATTCTCGTATCAGCTCCTTCTCTGAGTACACTGTGATTGGCTCGATGGGTTTTTCGGTAATGTCGGCATCTCCTGAAATACACAGATAAAATAAAATCAGCCAAGATAAGCAACACCAATTTTAGACTTTCCTTGGGAGGAAAGATCTTAACCTGCAAATAAAGAGTTCTCTCTCGTGGAAGTCTTTGCCCTTGGACTGCTTTTCTTGGTATTGACATTTGATGCCTTAATCTCATTAACAACATGGTGATGGCTATCTATAGAACGCTGTTCTGGCTCAATACGTTCCAGTCTAGCATTAATATCTTTACCTGATTCATAACAGAGGAGTTGTAGCAAACTGCAATTCTACTATTCCTCATCAAAGTAAACTAAGCCACTATGCAGATTGATATGCAATATACACGCCACCACATATAAACATATGAATTAATCTTAATCTGAGCTTTACCATATATGATGGAAGATGGTGGCGCTGGAGCTCCTCACGAAATTGAGACCCACCCTGCATGTACATCTCCTGAGAGAAAACACGTGCGATATTAGAAGCAAACACGAGACAGAGCATCTGAACTCTAAATTCTAAACTCGATCGATTCTCAAAAACAGATAAACTGGGCTTCAAGGAAAATTTGATGAAATTCTCTACACCAAATTTAGGGGACTAACTACTATCTCATTAGATAACCAGCCAGACTTCATCATAAGAAACTAACATTGAGTCTCTTAACAGTTGTGTGGTTGAAAACAGAGTTAAAACTTTACCTCAATGCAGAGAATTGCAGCTTCCCTGACTGCTTGATTCGGATCATTTAACATCTGAAGTATCTGATAAATAAGAAAAGAACAGGAAAAGTCAATATGAATTTGATTGATAGTAGCCAATCAATACAAGAATAAACAATGTTGATTCTTTGTACCGGAGCAAGAATAACACGCTGAAGAGGAAGTTCAGTGGATGCAAAAAGACCAATGGCAGATGTGACAGTACGCGCAAACTCTTCCCTTACTCTCCAACTCTTATGCATCCAACCATAAGAACCTGCTCTTTCCACTATAATCGTCGGAGATGAAACCTTTTTAAAAGAAAACGAAAGAAACTGTTACATCTTCTTAGTCAATGACAAAGGAGGAAGAGATACTAAATTACTAATTGATTTCACCTCCATTAGAGTTGTCAACAAACGCCTCGCCGCATCCCTAACAGGTTGTTTGCTGTCGCCGAGCCGCTCCACGACGGCAGGTACTAGCGCGTTCAAGTGAAGCTTCAAATGCTCACCGGCGAGCACGGCGGCGGAAGCAAGCGCCTGAAGCGCACCTTGAGAGACTCTGAAATTGCTGTCCTTAAGGAGATCCAGACAAGAATCAACCAGTGACGTCACTTCGGACGGAGTCAGACTCTTTCTAGAAGCTTCGAGAAGTTGGTGCAGCCGCTCCACCGCCGCCATGCGCTCCTTGGTGTCCTTGCCTCGCGCCATTTCCAGAGCTTCCTCCATGACCTACCACTCCCGATCTGGCTCTCCTCCCTTAAGATCTGCCTATTCCCCAATCAGAACTACACCAAACCGAATCGATCCCAAGAGGGAGAGAGAGAGTGTGTAATGTGATGTGATGTGTTTAGAGAGAGAGAAGCAACGAAGAGATTTAGCGGAGAAGTGCCGCTTGATTTTTTTTTTTACTTAGCAGAAGAAAGAAAGAGTAAAGGTGACGACTGGTTAAGACTTAAACAAAATATTTGAAGAACAAAAAACGAAAGGGATATCAGCATGTATAACCATAAAAACAATTATAATTCAACAAATGACCATATGAAATATATGGTCAGAATATACAATACAATTTTATATAATATTACTATATCTGTCCTTAAGCAATCTCAACCTTTTATTTTTTTATTTTTTTTTATTTTCTTTCACTTTTCTTCTTTTTCCTTCTCAATTTTATGTGATCTATATTTTATTTATTAATAATTTTTAGCCAAATAGTGATATCAAAATAAATCATATATTTTTTTTACATAGGCTATATTTTAAATTTTCAGAAACAGATTTAAATTTCTTTGAGAACATATAAATTATTATTAACACAAAAATATTTTTCTATTCTATATTATTTGTATAGAATAGAACATTTAAAATCTCTCTCTCTCTCTCCCCTCTCTCTCTCCCCTCTCTCTCTCTCTCCCCTTTCTCTCTCTCTCTCTCCCTTTCTCGCTCTCTCCCTCCCTATGTCTTTCCTTTTCTTCTTCATTGTTTTTAGATTTGTACTATATTATACACAAAAATAGAATAGTATATGAACACATGTTTTATATATCCACGTGCATGCAGGAGAAAAATGTCCAATTGTGTGTCAAAGTTTCACATTTTCCTATGTATGGTTATTTTGTTAATTTTATCTCTATAATGGTTATCCTACCAATAAACCCAAAACGAAATCACGTGGTTTTTTTTTTGGGATGCTGACAAAAAAAAAAAACGAAACCACGTGGTTGGGTAGCTATTAGGGATCTTACCCTTCTTCCTTTTAGTAATTACAGTGACGTGCCACTATTAAAGTCAAACTGATGTAAATGTAGCAGTTACGGTTAGAGTTACCAGAGTTTAAAGATGCATGTGGTTACAATTTAAAATATTATTCCCTCCGTTATTGAATAAGTGTCACTATGACATTTTTCACACAGATTAAGAAAGTGTACGAAATATATGTAAATTGTTATTAATTACATCTCTTTGACCAATAGTATTGTAGATAAATAAAATTATTTATAAAATCAATGTAGTTTGCAATTAATTTCCAGCTGAAATTAAGTATAATTTGCATTGGAATTGTAAAGTGACACTTTTTATAGAACAAGAAAAAATGGTTAGAATGACACTTATTATAAAACAGAGAGAGTATTAAACAATTTATATGACTGGTACAATAGTTAGAGATTGATGTGTTTACAAAATAATTATGATTGGTAGACTACTAAATGCATCAGTAATTTAAAACTAAATTAAGAACATTAACAATTAACATAATTATGTAAATATTAAAAATAAGATTATTATAATTAATATAAAATATGTTTGAGAATAAAACATCAGTGTTCAGAATGGAACTAGACACATGATAACAAAATACCGTCGATAACAAATTTAATTATATTACAACAAAACATCTTGTATATTACTAAAATTTGAATTGATCTAAAACAATTTTCTTAAAAGAAAAAATCAAACAGTCACTATATTACTCAAACAATATGTGATATGGGAAGCTAGAAAGCAATAAAACAACAAACATGAAATATTTTCATGAAAAGATCTTATAGTTCTAGCTAAAGAATCAACAATTGTATTCTTGTATCGAAGAATATAGGAAAGCTTTAATGAGTAAAATTATCTTTGAAGCGTTGTTATCTTTTACAACTCTGTTGAAAAGATTAGACATGTTGTGGTTTTAAAATTAGAATGCTCAAATTATTGCAGTATGTTCCAAGTTCTAACTGATAGAATATCATGACATACTCTCCATCGTCCAAACAAGTGATTCTAGTTCCGAGTGTGAAAAAATACTTTCGCATGTTGTAGTTCTTTATTTCCATTATTTAGATATTTATATGACACCAAACACAAAAAAAAATTAGATGTCTTAACCAATGGTTGGTAATTTAGTTCTTCAAAAATTAGTGAATTTAAGCCGCCAATATAACTAAGGGAGTGTTATTAGTTGTATAAGCTTAAATCAATTCTATTATATTTAATTTATAACAGATTTCATTTTTTTATAAATTAAGTTATATAATTTATCTATATATTTTAAATTTGTATCAATGTATTTATAAAAACAACACGATATATCATTTGATTTCGGTAATATAATTGAATTCGATAATAGAATTGAATTTCATCTATATTTCTAACAGTGATATAGTAACGAAGAGTGCTTCTATGCCAAGAAATGATAAATCAAGGTAAGTGTAGTAGTATCTACATCTGAATAATCTTCTTCATTAAAATGTTAATTTGAAAAAATCTGAAATTTAATCAATCTGATACAAGAAAAATATGGGTTTGGTTAAAAGTAGAAAGCTATTTTTCAGTGTTTGTGTAAGTGCTTTAAACAGACAATAGTAAACTTTCTAACATTTTCAAATTAACTCAATATCTGAAATAAATGTAAGTAATTTTTAATGACAAAGAACTCAGAAAACCATAAATTAAAATTAGAGATTCTAAAAAATCTCTTTGAAAACAACATTCTTTGTTTGATTCTGAGGCTTGCCTTCATAGTCAAAAATCAAAATCTTCAAACCCTTCTTTGATGTTACCTTAGAGACAACAACATATAATTGTCATCATCAGAGAAGACATCTCTTGGTAGATAAAAGCCCACTTGTGATAAGGCTTAACTTTGACTCTTATTGATTGTAACAGCAAATGCAACCGCAATAGATTGTAACCTCCTCCTCATTTTGAAAGGCAACTTCTTATTAGAAGGTGTTATTGAAAGTCTAGGAATAACAACAATGTGACCGGCCTTCTCTCTTGTAATTACTTTCGCCTTTACCATGAAATCATACATCTATGTAATCTGAATTCTAGTGCCATTTATCAATCCATTTGTACGATCAATATTTCTAAGCAACATCACAAGATAACCAACTTTCAACCAAAAGCTATGATTTGGCAAACCAGAAGACTTGATGGTGTTTAAAAAATCAGTTGTCAAGTTTGGTCATTAGCTGAGAATCTATAGAGTCATAACTTTAAGAAAATTCTTTATAAACAAAAACTCCATAAATAAATAAAATTTCATCAACGATTTTGATAGTGTTTTCTAAAACATAAATCGTAATACCTTCTAGTTTATCAAACATGTGATGATTAATCATGTTGACATCCTCATTGGTATGACACAAAATTTCTCTTTCTTGCAAAAACTTTGGCTCTTTATATTGTTATAAGGAAACAACATCCCCATACATGTCTTTGCTAATGGACTCAATGGGGTTATCTCCATCGGTAATTAGAAACTCCTCTAGAATATTGATTACAAATTCTCCATCATTCTCTTCACAAATCTTTATATCTCCAACATATAAAATCCATTGTGAAAAATCCATTAGATCCATTGCATTTTCAGCAAACATATTTTTTGGAAGTAGTCTTATATTCTTTGTTTAGAACTCTAACATGTTTTCATAAATATGATGAATTTAAAAAATCCAATAAATTTAAGTCCTTCCAGACCATGTATGACAAACAATACTTATCTAAAATCCCCTCCAAAGAAAACCACATTTCCATGATGTCCTTGTTCCCAAATATGTTCTTCCTATCATATCCATTGATTAAAAATAGTGTTTGCTCATTAAAATAACCTATTTATTACCAGTTTTAGGTCATGTTATGGACTCTATTTAGGGTCTATTATGTGTGTCTAGATTATGTTTTAAGGTCTTAACAAGTCCAGGTACGTTTTGGAGATATATGGAGATACTTGGAGCTTTTGGAGAATTTAGAAGAGAATAATCCGTAGCTGATATTTGAGAGAGTCGAAGTACAAGATTGTCGTCGATCGACGGCACTATATTGACATCGACCGATGTTACATGAGCGAAATCGATCGATGCTGACCACTTGCCATCGACCGATGACCAATTCGCAGACAGACGATTTCAAGCCCAAGTTAGAGACAAGACACATGATTACAAGTTTACCCCTGGACGAGTTTTGACCTAGATTTTAGGGTTTTATATTTATACTTTATGTATGAGAAGAGCAGAGATATACATACGCACACGTATAGAGACGTACAGTGCTAGGTTCTTTAGTATTATATTTAAGGAGATTTGTATTGGAACCCTAGTGTTTTATTTATGCATTACATTCAGATTATTATTCTTACCTTGATTATGTCTGAGTAGTTATCAACTAGATTTAGGGTATATTAATGGTATTGATGGATTAGCCAAACAATAGAATTGTTAGGGTTATTATTAGATCTATCAACAAAATTGTGTTTATTGCTTGTGTTCTAGAGTAGTTAACTAGAACCCTGATAATAGAATAGTTAGGCGCAAGCGAGAGCATGGTCTACTACCAGAATTTATCATGTTGAGCTAGGTTCCTAGAAACAAACGAGAGTTGATTTAGTTAATCTAGTGAACTTATCGAATTAGGTCATAAAGCTTGACTTAAGAAGCCATCGATCGACGCAAGATCATTGCCATCGATCGACGGTCATTCCGTGTCAACAAGCGAGAGATGAGACATTGGACTTAGTCAATAGATTAGACTTGCAGCGAGAGCTGATCGTCTTTTACATTAGATATCGAGTTCTATGATTAATACCCTTAACCTCTTTCCTCTATAATCCACTTGCCTGAAATCCTAGATCTAGCATATTTACATTTACATCTAGTTAGTTTATTAGCATATTTCCATATTTACATTATTAAGCATATTTTCATATTTACATTATTAGCATATTTCCATATTGCATCTACACTCTCTAATAAGGAACATTTCCTTTAGACTGATTACTTGTTACCAATATATATATATATAATCACCTAGCTTAACCTTAGTAATAAGAAATCTATTGTGTGTCATTGTTCTCTGTGGATTCGATCCCTAAGTACTACACATGATCTCTCTTGGCAAGAGTATTGTTTTGTGTGTTAGGATTAAGGGTTAATTTGATAGTTGATTATTTAGGATATTTATACCCTACTAGAACAGTAAACAACACACATGTCACTCATCATTGGTGTTTCATCCCAAATTATCAAAGAAGCTCCTTTCACCAAATTAGCTTTTCACTTCCTGGAATAAGTTTGCAAGTGGAAAAATTATCTGGATTTATTGGTATTCCAAACCTACAATGTGATGTCTTTTCGTCTTGTGGCAATAGAGAAGCTATTCCACTTGACACAACATTCAAACATATATCTCCCTTGTATGTGATAGCTGTAGACAAGAATATCCACAAGAAGGTTTTGTTAGTTCCACCAAATTCATCAATAAAGAAAGCACCCCCTTTTCATTTACGACTTCATCAAAAATCTCATCATAAATCTTCCTTTGTTCCTCTATGATTTTTACAATGTCTTTGTCATGCTCAACTTTCAGCTCGTCCCTATCATAACTCAGCTCATCTAAAATCAATACATTGCCATTTGCATCAATGTATGGAACTGGCTTTGGCATAGAATCTCATTGATCTAAAGAAGTTCCATTACTCTTTAAAATATTTTCAATCTCGAAGAGCGCAAACTGTTTTTCTTCAATTAAAAACATATATCACAAAAAATATCAAACGAATAAGAAAATATGTTTTTACAGAATTTATTGAAAAAGTATATTCAACATGGCATGTTTGGTAGCTTTCTCTGCATGTTCTCAATATCTTCACATAAAAACTCCCATGTATTTTTCCAAACAATCTTTGACTGTGACAAACTACCAGACATGAGCATTATCACAAAAGCATTACGCAATACGATGTTGTTCATGTGAAACTCGTCTTCACAATGTCGTCAATATACTCTTGATCATCTTCTAATAACCCTTTGCAAAACATGCTCCTTATATGAAGGATACAAAACATTATTAAAATTGAATCTCCTCAAAACATGTTGGACCTCTAACAATGTTAGCAAAACACGTATATATAAAGTTTCTTTAATCTTCTCCGTGACATAGTTGATCCTACCAATACTAAATCCGTTCTTTTTGTCATGAAAATTTCTCTCCTTATTGCATTCAAACATTGTTAGGATTTTATTGCAATTAAACATTGTTGGGATTTTATCTAAAATGAGTTTTCCTGGCAATAACACTAAGCTTGTTTAAATCAAAACATCCCATGAACATTGTATTTTTAATAAGCTTTCGACTGGTCACTTCTTCAAAAGTGTCATCATCTTTGAAAATAATAATTTGTAGATGAAACTGCAGTCTCTTAACAGGTGTTGATCAGGGAAATTAAAAATCATCCCTGAACCTTCATAGGTAGAGACATATATGAAAAATAAGGAAATCAAATTAGTATATAATTGATCTCATTTAAAAGTCAAAAATCAAACTTGTAAAATCAAATCAAAATTTATCTGCAGTTGAAGTAGTCTTTGATCTCGTTTTTATCAACTTTTACTAATTCGTCTATCCCGACATTTCCCTTTGATGATCCTTTTGGTGGCTCAACAATGACATCAACAGTAACACGATCCTGGCCTTTATTAATATACTTGAATAAGTATTTAATAGAGCCAGCCTGATTACACCATTCCAAATTAATGTGAGCTCGATAATGAAGGGATAATTGCTTGTTATATGGTATGACATATATGTTATCGCAATTGAAGCTTCTTTTCTCTACAAAGCCACTAGGCCACACTTTCTATAAACCAGAAAACTTTCCTTATTCACAATAGTTTTTTCAACATGATCTTTAGGATAAAGCTTAGAACATTTACAATTTTTCATGCATGGCGAATTCATGTTAACCGCCCCACAAGGACCATGAATCATCATATCCTTTAAAACTTCAAAAAGTTCCGATTCCTTTTCCTTATCTGCTAATTCTGCTGATATGATATTTTCAATGTAATCCGTTGTAGAAAATTTAGATTGTGGATGCATGAATATCATAATATGAGCATGTGGGAGACAACATTTCTGAAATTCAACTGTAACATTATTTACACCATAGTATACCATAATAAAGCAACCATATAAAATAACTCACATGTGATTGTCTTTCCAAGTAAATCTTGCTATGTTAATCAATTATAAGAGAATCTAATTTACACTTGAAAATCCTTCAAAGAATTTATGGTTTGTCCTCAGGGTTGAGTTTGCGTGGTTGAAGATACCTGGTGATTTATGGCCATTTAGGATTGCAAGTGAAGGTTATAAACATATCGAGAAACACAAAATGTTTGCATATCGCTATTACCCTTCAGATACATATTCTTCATGTATCTCGGTCCTCTAGTGAATGAGGCTGGTAACAAAAACCGACTTCCTTGATCATGCATATCTATCCTATTTGGACTCTATGGCAACTATTGCAGTTGAGCCTCATCGAAACCTAACACATACAAAACGGCTTGCTGAATGGAAACTTAGACTCATCAACTTACAAATTATTGCATGAATAACTGGGCTTGGATCTTTGAAATGGCTTAATCATATTGTCTTGCAGTTTAGGAAATTTTCATAAAGATAGAGGTTGTTTCTCACCCTGAATCTCATAAACTGTTAAAACACTTGTATTTGCAGTTTCATTCAAGGTTCCAAGGGTAGAACTCGGTTTCATCGCATGACTTTAGGAGAAATCCTGATTCTTCACTAACGAATCATCGGAAATGGTACTCTGTTTTTGTCCTCGAACTATATGTTTGCTCAATCTTGAGAAATTATGTGTAAAAATTAAATCAATAATCCAACTGATTTTTGGAGGAAGAAATGTAACTTCTTTAATTGTCGACAAATCAAACGTGGTTAGTCTTTTAATTAAATTAAATACAGTTATATAATTACTTGCTCTCTTCAGTAAGTTCAGTGGCAAAAAAATTCTAAATAGTAGTAAGGAAAAAAGTACTAATAATCTCTTTTTAATAGAATATATTTATTTGATGATGCCAATATAAAATATTTATTTGTTTTTTTTTAATTCAAGAAATTTCAGGCTGAAACCCATAATCTTCTTGAACCAGGGACAAAACCCGGTTGTTTAATCCCCTCCCGCAGTTGGTGAGGCTCAAACCTCACACCTTCACCTTTTGGGAGAAAGATTTTATCAAAGCTACCAACTCCGGGTAAAATATTTATTTTTGATGTTAAATTAATATATATTAACCATATAAGTGTGGTTGAGTGGTACGACAGATCTGAAAAGGTGTTAAATATTCCGGTTTCGAAACCTACCATTTCAGATATGTCCGCTTGTAAAACCACGCGACATGAATATCTAATTCTCATTGCGAACAACCGAGTCTGTCTGGCGCCGGCAGGAAGGCTCCAAACGATTGGTTGATTGGCTTTCACTCTACCGAACATCCGTGATTATTCAAAGAGTTGCGGACATCCCTGATTTATTTTCTGTCACGCCGGTGATCTTAAACAGTTGGTGGAGGCCAAAGAGGCCAAAACGTAAAAGACAAGTAATAATGATAAACTTTCCCACACTTCTAATTACCTTTTTTTAAAGAACCCCTTGTATTTTTTCTTTTTGAACAGAGAGAAACCCTTGTAATTATCTTATCCTTTGGAGTTTCCATAATCTATTTGTTTATCACTTGTCAAAAAAAAAATTAACATCAATTGCTAGTAAAAATAGTGTAAGTTGGAAATAGGTTAGGCGAATATGATGGTAAGTCAATATATAAACATAAAGAATTACAACTCCTGGCTGAAACAAATTATATTAGATCAATAATGGCAAAGTTTAAGTGACTTTGGTCGCAAGAGAAGTAACATGAATTTTAGAATTTTTAACTTAACCCATCAAAATATCTTATCCTTTGGAGTTTCAATAATCTATTTGTTTATCCCTTCTCAATTTTTTTAAAAAAATAATTGTTACGGAAATAATGTAAATTAGAAATAGGTTAGGCGAATATTATGGTAATTCAATACATAAATATAAAGAATTACAAGTCCTGTCTGAAACAAATTATATTAGATCAATAATGGCAAAGTTTAAGTGACTTTGGTCGCAAGACAAGAAACATGAATTTTAGAATTTTTAACTGAACCCATCAGAATATCTTATCCTTTGGAGTTTCAATTATCTATTTCCCTTCTCAGCAAAAAATAATGCAAGTTAGAAATAGGTTAGGCGAATATTATGGTAAGTCAATACATAAACATACAAAATTACAAGTCCCAGCTGAAAAAGATTATATTAGATCAATAATGGCAAAGTTTAGGGATTT